>WWET01002330.1:3928-14894 GCA_011038615.1 Limnodynastes dumerilii
TTTAAACATGCTTGGGATAAATATAAGGGTATCCTAAATTGTAAACCAAATTGAGGGTAAATAGGGTCTAGGGTCAGTATAGTTTTGAATAAACAAATGGGCAGACTAGATGGGCCATGTGGCTCTTATCTGCCGTCACTTTCTATGTTTCTATGTTACCCGCACTCGCTTCCGAGCGTATGTGTCGTCCGCTCGTATAATTTCGGCCCAATATTTGTAAGTGCGCCCACTTTCCATCATTTAAATGCCTCCCCCCACCCATTTCTATGCAAATCCTTCCGTGTGTATATTTTCGTCACACTTAGGTGCAGATTTTTCTACGCCAGATTCACAAGTCCGTCCCTTAGGTATTTCTGCGCGTATAGTCAACGTTAACGTTGTATAAAAGTTACTGCGCATGCGCAGTTGATCCAATCCTAAAAATACGCACAAAACTTTAGTCAAAAACGGGTCTCTGAATACGGCCCAAAACCATCATTGACACCTCCACAAGGAGGGAAAGCCTCAAAAGGAAATTGCAAAAGAAGTTGGATGTTCTCAAAGTGCTGAATCAAAGTCCATTAATAGAAAGTTAAGTGGAAGGGCAGAGTGTGGATGAAAAAAATGCACAAGCAGCAGGGATGACCGCAGCCTGGAGAGGATTATCAGGAAAAGGTCATTCAAAAGTGTGGGGGAGCTGCACAAGGAGTGGACTGAAGCTCAAGTTAGTGCATCAAGAGCCACCACACCCAGACGGGTTCCTGGACATGGGCATGGACATGGTATTCCTCTTGTCAAGTTGCTCCTGATCAACAAACAACGTCAGAAGCATCTTACCCAGCCTAAAGAAAGAAAGAACTGGTCTGTTGCTCAGTGCTCCAAAGTCCTCTTTTCTGATGAGAGCAAATTGTGCATCTCATTTGGAAACCAAGGTTCCAGAGTCTGGTGGAAGAATGGAGAGGAAACAATTCGAGATGCTTGAAGTCCAGTGTAAAGTTTCCATAACACCTCAGCAGTGCCAAAGGGTGATAGCATCCATGCCACGCCGCATTGAGGCAGTAATTCATGCAAAAGGGGCCCAAACCAAGAACTTATGCATGATTATACTTTTCAGAGGGCTGACATTTCTGTATTTAAAAACCTTTATTTTTTTTTATTTCATGTAATATTCTAATTTTGTGAAATTTTGATTTTGGGGCTCTCATAAGCTGTAAGCCATAATCATCATAAAAGCTTGAAATATCTCACTTGCATGTAATAAGTCTATATAATATATTAGTTTCACCTTTTAAGCTGAATTACTGAAATACATGAACTTTTGCACGATATTCTATTTTTTTAGAGTTTCACCTGTATAGAAAAATATGAAGAATTCTCTATTATTATCTGTTGTAATCTGTTGTCACTGTTAGAGGATATAGGGCAGATTCGGACCACATGCACTGAGGTCTGGTAGTCTGCATGGAAGAGGGGAGTGGACTCCCCATCAATCCCATCTTTCGTGTGGAATTGGCAGTAGTTACGCTGCGATCACCCTAACATAGGGAATTGCTTAAGCCCACCCAAACTGTCAAATTTAAATGTCCACCCCTTCTGCCAACCTTACGTAGTTTAGGTGGGTCCACCCTGTCGGATGGATTTCCTAGCATACAGAACTAAGTTCTGTACACCTGGAGATCTGTATCATAACATCTGGCGCGCACATGTGCAGTTGTTATATTTTGGCTACCTTATGCAATTGAATTGCATAAGTAGCCAAAGCTACAGAAGTGTTAGACAGCAGTGCAGGCAAGCCATTTCTTCCGTCCCTGTTCCCTCACACGTTCTATCTGTTGCTAGGAGACATAGGATGTGAGAAGTTTCCAGTTCCAGCGTTTGCGCTAAGCATCCTGGGGGCAGTAGTTCTCTTAGAGGTATACGGCTACTGTGTGCTTCTTATTGGCCAAGATCGTCTAATTCCTCCAACGCAGGCGGGATTTGGCGCAGGTTATAGCGTCTTCCATCTCGGATCCTTGTTGACTTGCTCTCTTTCGGGAAACTTTTAGTATCCTGTATCTGCCTTGGTCTTTGTCATGGTGTGAGTATGTCTAGTCGTGCCTTTTGTCTGTTTCCCCTCCATGTCCCGGTTCTCTCCCGCTGTTCTGTATCTCCTCTGGGCCGTTCCTGTGTTGTCAGTCTTTCGTTGGGTCTGCCAGTTTCTGTCTCTGGTCCATTGTGCCGCTGCTCTGTTTTATCCTGTGTATGTTTCGTTGACATACGTTCCTTTGTCTACATTTACACCATTTACTGGCACATAGTTCCGCTGCATAGTTATCCCTTGCATACCTTCCCATTGGCACATAGGGCCATATGCAGACTACATATGTATATGTTATACGTCCGGTGTTTAGCAATTTTTACTACTGCACATGCGTAGTCATTTTTTACGTAATCTACATATTTTTTCCTTACGTAGATTGCATATATGCGGTCTCTAAGACCATATATACGCAATCTACTATTTTCCCTTGTGTTCAATCCTATTTTCCATTGTGTTCAATCCTTTAGTACACAGTGCACTCCCAGTCTACCCAGTACATTCCTGTACATAGTACCGCCGCTCTGTTCTCTATAGTGTTCTTTCCCTTAGCACGTTGGGCCAGATCCAGAGCTACACTTTTATTACGCTGCGTTCTTACGCTAGCGTGCCTTCAATGCACTCCCCTCGGCACACCCCTCTCATGTACGTATTTTAGGCAACTTATGCTTTCCATACCCTACCTTAACTTTACGCTACGCAACCACTAGCGGATGGACCTCACACACGTAGCTACGCTGCTAAGCACACCCATACTGTATGATTTAAATGCTTCACCCCACCTTCAAAACGTAAATACTGGTGGCATATGGTAGCACGCCCCTTTGTAAGTTGATACGCTACTGATATGTGACTGCCCTTTACGCTATGCCTTACGTGGCGTAACATCTGCCGCACGCATGTGTTGTAAGTACTGATGTGTGAATTTACGCTAGCGGCTAGCGTATATTCACTTGTGGACGTTGTTCTGGATCTACCCCATTGTGCTGTATTCTGTTACCCCTTTACTCCTTCACTGGCACTAACTGCCGCTGCTCAAAACTATCCTGGTGTATTAGTCTCTGGTGCATTAGTTGTCACTGAAATATCTCTAATTCTGTTTCAGTGTATGGTGGGAGTGCAAGCTCTTTGTCGTCTTGGTTCTTGCCCTGTTCCTATTTTACCTTCTCCTGATTCTTACTCCTGCTCCAAGTTTTCTTTACCTTTGGTCACTTGGGTGTCAAAGTCTTTTTCTACGTGCTGGTACTCCAGGGCTGGCAGCCTGCTACTGGGGCGCAGCAAAGTCCACCTCCACCATCAGGGGCCCTGGCGAACTCCACCTGGTAGGTAGACTCCGCACCCTGGAGGTACAGCACGTCTCACCCTAACAGGAAGTCTGGATCCAGCCCATATTGTTTAAATGTGGAGAGAGAAGGAGAACAAGAGTGAGTCTAGTGTTAGTGAAATACGTAGATGTTTGTTGAATGTTAAATGTTATTTGTAGATTGCATAAAAGGCACAAGCAGAATGAAAATTATTTCTTTTGAGGCTATATTGACTTTCAAAGTTTAGCAATTTTCAAATGTTAACATAACATCTGTCTGCAGACTTCTTTGGTACTTTTTAATTTTATCTTCACTGGCACATTTTATCTTATTCTAGTCATTGTTTAAATCCATGATTCACATTAGTCCTGTAATCTTCCTAAATTATGATGCATGAACTTGTTTCTTACATGTTTTATTTTAATAAATTCAAATGGTAAAAAATATATAATATAAACACTATAAACTAGCGTTTTACTATCCTATTTCAATAGGGCCATTCTCTCCCAGCCAGTTCCGAACTGGCTGGGATATCGATTGCTTATGCCTCGATGAGGGTGCTCCAATAGGTAAGAGCAAAAATTACCCCAGCTCTTTCTCTAATTCTAACCCTAACCCTACCTTCCTCGCAGCCTGACCCTAACCCTCTCTTCTCCCCAGCCTGACCCTAACCCTCCCTTCTCTATAGCCTAACCCTAAGACTCCCCTCCTCACAGCCTGACCCTAACCCTCCCCCTCTATGGCCATAACCCTAGCCCTCTCTTCCCTCCCGATTGGCACACTCACCCATTCATAAAAAAAAAATTCTAAAAAGGCTGCATATTTGAAATAGAGACAAGCGAAAAGGAACTTTAGGCTGTCTCTATTTCTAAAAGCAGCCCATCGCAGCAGGGACTGCTACTGCTCTGTGTGTATATGTAAGTATGTATGCAATCATATTAAGGTGGGGAAAAAAAAGTCTGTTCTAGTGTTTAAAATCAGACTGCATGAATGTCTGGAGAGTGCTTACCAATCTATGTAAAAAAAATATGGAATCTGATTTCATCAAAAGCATCACTGCTAGTTTGGATATTGCCCATATTTTATTGGTTGTCCACAAAGAGCAACCCTCAAGTTCCAAACCTAAAATCTGCCATGCTAATATAAGTCAGATTTGCCCAATTGGAGGCAAACCAGAAATTTTTGTAGGCAGTTATTGGTTGTCAGATTCTTAGTGCTTAATGCTACGGAAAATATGTATTTTTTATATAAAACAAAGCCATGACATCTGGCAAAATAGAAAACAATACAAAAAGGATGACCTGCACCCATCTCTAATGTGAACTGAAATTTTAAGCAATTTGGATACTTTATTAGCAACCATTTAAATTCCAAAAGCAGGGCAGTGAAATAAATAATAAAACAAGATGTTCCCCTAGCAAAGACGTATAGTGTGACAAGCCACTTCTGACAGGAAGTATAGCCACATCTTCTAAAGTCAAAGGGAAAAGCAAAATAAACATACCATGCAATGGTATTAAAGGGAAGAACAGGAGAATCATAACACAGTCTCTCAGAACTATATGTGCAAATGCTGCAAGGTTAAGAAATTATCATTTATTTAGAAGGAACAGTGTAGGAAAAATTGGCAGAGGGGTTTTAATGTATGTTAAGAAAGGAATGTTACTTTAGTAGGGGGTATTGGAGAAAAAAATGGAGTCACTGTGGGTGACCATAGAATCAAGGAAGATTATTCTTCATAGTGGTGTGATTTATATACCACCAGGACAAGGCGCTGGATCTAGAGTTAATGGGCCGTATTCACAGATACGTTTTTGCGTGGAATTGCGTGCATATTTTTAGGAGCAGATTAACTGCGCATGCGTGGTAACTTTTTCCACGCAAATTACGAAGTATTTACGCACGTAAGTACTTTAGGCACGGACTTGTGAATCGCACTTAGGGACATATGGCGGGATGGGCGTGGTTGTTTTCCGTACGTTCGAAGTTACATGAAAGTGGGTGGGGGGGCATTTAAATGGGCTTTTGAGGGTGCAGTTAGTAAGATACGCACATACGGAAGTAACATACGCGCATAAGTACACATGTAGAGTTAAGGGTGCCCTATGCAGGCGTAAGTCACTGAAAAACCATCCATGCTAGGGGAGTGTCATGGGTGTTGCCTTGCTACGTGCGTGCGTAAAAACACGCTCGTAGTAAACACGCATCTGTGAATCCGGTCCAATAACCTTAAGAGACTTACTCAAGCCACATGCACAAGTTCCCCTTATTGTTATGACTGCACATACCTGTGCCAGATGTTACATAGCTGATCTCCTTGCAGACGGCATGAAATTTCATCCACAAGAAGATCCGTATGGCAGGGTGTGCGAGCTCATGTCCCATGTTCCATGTGCATTTCTAGACCTCCATACAGACGGAACACATATGGATGTCTGGATCTGGTCCAAGATGAGGAAATAAAAAATTCCATCTTGCAAGGTATTGCTAAAATGTCATTAAAAGAAGAGGTAATAATAAAGCGGATATAGTTGCTATGCAGTAAATGCACTTCTCTTCTAGGCCAATCACTAATTCTCTTTGTCCTCCTCTAATCTAACTTTAGATGCACTGTCCAAACTAATCCTGGACGCTAACTTCAAAATTTGAAAGGATTTCAGGCTTTAGGGAAGGCTTCCTAACCTTCTCCCAGATTCAGATAGAATGTTAATTTTATCTACAGATAGAAAACTAAAGATACTTACAATTATCTCACTGGTGGGATACCATTAGTCACAGAGATGGTCTATCCCCTCTATACACAAAGTAATGGTTAAGGTCTCTTTCTGCTGTATCATGAAGACGTTGGATGTCCCATACTCAATAAAAGCTACTTCCCCTTTGATGCTTTTGTTGAAGGAGACTTAATTTATCTGAATCCCTTTTGGGAATGGTAAGGTTACCAATAGAGTTACCCAGGGATCTAAACATATACAGTATATCAGGGAAGACATTCCAGGGACACGATTGTCAAAATGCTGATTTTGAAATAGACAGAAAATAGCCCAAAATGCTGACCTTTCAAAATCGCCATTTATAACATCTCCATGGCATTCTTAATACATTCAAATTGCTGGATTTGCTAAACAATGTTTTGTTAAATCAATGTAAAAATGACCTTAAAAAAAACAAAAACAAAAGAGGTGGATGTGAGTGTTGATTTGGTTAAAATCATCAAAAAATGTTGAGAAAAATTTAAATAAGAAAACCTAATAATGTAGTAAATAGCCCCTTTGGTATGTGTACATACATGTCACGGCATGCGCCAGGCTGCCATTAATCCTTAACATGCTGGCTGGCAGGGCATAATGTGACACTTATAGTACCACAAGTGTCAGCATGCCAAGTTGCCTGAGCTGAAAGAAGTGCATTAGAACATGAGTGCATGAGTATAAACTGGAGGGTTTCAAGTTCAAAAGAAATGTATGTAAAAATTACTTCACTGAAATGGCAGTTGATAAGTGAAATATTTAAAATCTTACACTAATTGGATAGTAAAATAGGGTCTAAGGTCAGTATGGTAAAAAAAAAACGGGCAAAGTGGATGGGCCATGTGGCTCTTATTTGCAGTCATTTTCGAAGTTTCTATATTTGTTAACTGGGTCACTAAAATAATAGATCAAGACGGAGCTGTAGACATAGTTAATCTAGAATTCAGTAAGGCATTTGACAATTTGCCACACCAAAGACTTAAATAAGCTGGAGAATAAGGGATTTAAATCAATGATAGTTGTGAGGACACAATCTTGGTTGTAGGATAGACAACCAAAACAATGCCTTTTTGCAGTTGACACAATCAGCTTTCAAATATATCAAAGTGTTTAACCAAGTACAGGTACATTTTTCAAAAGGAAGTTTATGCATATAAACTGGAGGGTGGTGTGTTTAGAGGAAATGTGTCAAAAAATTACTTCAATGAAAGGATCGGTAATGAGTGCAATAGCCTAATATCTGAGGTGACAGAAACTAACATAGTAAAACGATTTAAACATATCTGGATTAATATAAGGATATCCGAAAGCCTAAATTCAGTATAGGCTAAAAAAAAAAAATAAGCAGACTAGATGGGCTTTGTGGCTCTTATCTGCCATCACTTTCCATGCTTCTTTGTTCATTGTTCAGCTTCATTTGTTAAATACGACAAAAAATACTTAAAAAATGAATTTTGCATTTAAGATGGATTAAGAGATGTCTATAATTACACATATACAGATAGAAAATTGCTAGTACTTTTAGTACTTTTACAAATGTACTTTATGTAAAGCAATGTGTGCATGACAGCTGCATTCTGTTTCATGATACGCAAGTGTGGGACTTGCTAAAATATCCTTAGATATATCTATAAACTGCCCTTGTGTGATGTGTGCTATCCTGTTACCTTCAACCGATTACATATATAATAACAATTAACTATAATAAATACACCAACACTGATATTGGGAATTTTATAAATTTATTAATTTACCATTTAATTGTTAGTAGTTGTCACTAACCTGTTCCTAAGCGGAACCTATTATATTAACAAAAATTTTTGATGGAGCCAAGAAAGCAAGTAACATGAATAATATAACATGACATATGGAAAACGTCAGTTCATTAAGGTTGCCTTAACGAAGCAACCTTAACACCGTCACTGAAATCCAGCAAAGCGCACTCCTCCAGCCTTCGGTTAAACGCCTCCTTTAAGTGTTACGTGAGACAGCCCACCCAGGCGGATCTACGACCTCAGGCACCTCCACCTTAAGCAGTCACGTCAAAAACAGTTAGCTCCTGCAGCTACCGGTCACACTGCTTATTGCGCTAAAATCTACAACTGTAGATAACAAAAACAACTTGCTTTCCGCCAAAGCTGGTTCCTCTAACCAGCACTGCCACATAAAAACCAACAACTTAACTAAACTAGAACCTGATAAAAAAATTAGTTTGACAAATGTACCCCATCTTTGCGGTACAAATTATACTTGTCAAGACGAAACTGACTGTGGTGAATTACCTTACGACAATGCCATGTCACAAAAACTTTTTTGTGACCGATTCACCTTTCATCTAACAACGTCTGAGTACCACCATACACTGTGTGGATAACAGCAGGCCACCAACTAAAATCCGACAATAAGTCATTCTTGCATACCCAAGAAAGCTCAACCGCTGCCACCCATCCAATGTCATTCCTGCCCAGGTGAGACCCCACTCTGTCAGGGGGACTCTCAAATAGCATCTCCCGGGTCAATCGCTCCATGAGGGCTGACCATATCAGGCCTCTCACCCCTTTCCATACCACCTCCAAGCCACATTGGGATGTAAGATTTGCGGCTAGTGAATGTCGCCCAGCCCAATAAAGGAAAGAATGCCCCACTAACCATACTTCCCATCTAAACGAGACTGTCTGTGAATAAGATGGGAGGGGAAACGACAGCAAATAAACGTCGTAAGTAAACTGCAAATGACGTTCAAACATTGCTAGTATTTAAACAAAACATCCTGAACTAGCGAGGGTAACAGGGAATGCCAACGGTCCCGGGCGAAGGTGAAAACCTCCATGATCATCTTGGTCATATTCTATATAGACTATGGGGAACTACTTGCTGACACGAGCACCCAGAGGAAAAAGCCCTTCGTGCTCCAAACACCTGGTATTGCGGGCCAGTTACCCGGGAACCATGACCGGTTCGTGGCCTGGGGAAAAGACAACAAGGAACAACTAGCAATGCAATTATCAAACATCCCATTTCTTTAATATCCAATCTGAAAGCCATTGAGGACCTGAAGGATTTTACCACCTGGGGACCCATCCAGATCACTCCTGGTCTTCTCCCATCAATGGCCGGATATATGATTTATATGCCTGCGATTTGCAGCATTCGATTTCTTTTAATGTCCTCTGCTGGATGACTCTGGGCCACCACTATGGATGGCGCTCAATACGAAATGAATGAGTCCCATAGTCGGTCGGATCCAATTCCATACATATCAGTATTCTCTGAAAAACAACTGTAAACTGATAGCGGGATAGTGGTATTCAGTTAGACGCTAACCAAACCGGACAACCTTAGGGACGTTTCATAGCGTAGCGACACCATAAACGCACCAGGCAAATATTGGTATTTTGGTGCTTGCAAAGCTCTACCCATCATTCTCTCCCAGCCTGGTCTGTTTTGCCCTTGTGGATTTTGCAGTGTAGCAGGTCATTGCGAGGGATGAAATCTCTGCTAAAATGCCCGCAGACTTCAAAGATTTGGACACAGCAATCAGCTCACCAACGCGGAAGGCGCCTGTGAAAGCAAAGCCGAATGCTGTGCGACAAAGGAGCGTCTCATATCCATCAGTGGCCACCGACGCCACTGCCACCATCATCTTATCCCAAGTGACAACTGATAATGGGCGACGTGAGTCCGGGGGTAGCGGGTGCAACCTTGCACATCTTCTAAGGGCCTTACCCACCAAAAGCCATTGTTGATGACAGGCTTACCTCGCATTATACTGCAAAGCTATTCCATTAAGGGCAGAAGAATTGAAAGCTCGGGATCTACCACACTTATAGTGTCGCAGCACAAACTCACTCTTCCACCTTGCCTGATATGCCTTGAGGGTAGAGGGGCCAAAGACTGCCATGCTAAGTCCCCTATGACCAGCCGACCATCTGCCAACCAGTGACTGCAAGTTGCAATGGACTGCTCCGCCTTAGGAGCTAGCTGATAAAATCTATTCCAATCCAACCTGGAGAGCGCATCAGCCAATCCGTTAGCCACCCACGGGACATGCACTGCCTGGCAGATAATGTTATACTCCAGGCATCCTAAAACAATATGCCAGAGCAAACAGACAACCAGAGGTGATAATGCGCTCCCCCGTTGAATGGCTTGAACCACCTCTAAATTACCGCACCAGATAACGACTACACGATAAAATAGGTGAGATCACAATTCTACAGCCTTGGCAATAGGAAAGAGGTCTAGCAGCACCAAGTTCTTTGTCAACCATTTTGACACCAAGGGTCCGGCAAACCCTGCGCACCATTTGCCCTGGAAATACGTGCCACAGATGACCCCCCCCATGCCACAGCATTAGTCAGGCACTGTAGCGCAAAGCAGGACATGGGAGGGGACACCCAGATTTGCGCTCCCATGGCAACCATCAAGGAAGGAGTCCCAACCTCTGAGTTTCGCGTTCAGTTCCTCAGATGGTGGAATCCATCTCGCTACCGAGATATGACAAGAATGCGGCCGGACCCTCCATTTTGTCCTGCGTAATGGGAACACCTAGGGGGAATAATAGGGCCTGTACCGAAAATTAGGCTCTGGCAAGCTTCTGTGGTGGAAGGGCCCACCACAGGAAATCATCCAGGTAGTGAGCCACCCCGCGATCACCCGTCTAGCAACAACGCACCAATGTAGAAAACTGCTGAAATAAGCACAAGACACTGAGCAGCCTTTTGGTAAGCATATATCCACAAAGTATGCGTCCCCAATCCTAAACTCATGAAACGCAATGATGGGGATGAAGGAGGGGTAGACAGAAGGATGAATCCACATCAATTACACTCTAAGGGCACCCGGGACCAGCCTGC
>WWET01002330.1:14931-26817 GCA_011038615.1 Limnodynastes dumerilii
AGCAAAGCCAACTCGAAGGATTGATATACAACCCATACACATGTATCAGGGATGGCATCATGTACTGAGGCACCTGGTGGCAATTTCATGTGCCATATAAGGCGGAATACATCCGGCACTTTCTAGAAAACACGCAAATTGGTGACAAAACTAAATTAGGAATCAGGGGGGGGGAGCGAAGAGGGAGACACCATACGCTTAAACGGTTTCCCTCCTCCCCTTACTACTAGAACCCTTGGGAAGTAAAAGGTGGATTTCTAGATTACCCAGATGGGTAGTCAAAACTTGCACTACAATGAGTAGGCGGAAGCCGTCACAAAACCCCCGCAAAGGGAAGGAGGCCTATGTCAAGCCTGGGGTATTGTGAGAGCCAATCTTATCTAGATTAATTGTGGTTAGCGCCCTGTGTAGTTCCTATTTGCAGCCTGGTCAATGAGGTTGTCGCAGCGGACTTATTGCAAGCCTTAGCGAGGTCTTACCCATGACTGTGCGAGCAGACATGCCCTAATGGGACATCTCCCTCCCTGGTTTCAAATGCCGCTGTTAAAGCCAATCCACTTATCCTTACTGCTGCAGGGGTGCCTCTGCAACGCTTGTCCTGAAACCATTTAGGCGCATCAGCATCCACAGCTGGTTCATGCAAAGAGTACGGGACCTAGAGCCACAGCTCCACATCCCCGACCCCAAACTGAATGGCATTTTGCCCCTCCGCATCGCAGCTGCGCCATGCTGGACCCTTAGTTTTTATTTATTTATTTATTTATTCATTTATCTTTATAACCTGAATGTCCTGCACCGAATGCACCTAGCATTAGTAAAGTCTAAAGATATAGGTACAGGAGATTAACAGAATAGCAATCGGAGTACATGAGAAAGGAAAGGAAGATATATGAAATAAGTAAAGAATGGAGATGAAAGCAAATGCATTTAACTCTCCTGCATGGACCTGTCTCCAGCAATTTCCAGAAGAAAAAAGCAGCTCCCCTCAGCCGCAGCCAGTTTAAGAAACCTCTGGGAACCTCCCCCCTACGAACCCAGGACCAATGGGAGAGGAGGTGAGTGGTACCATTAATCCAACACACACAGGGAGTTTAATTTGCGTCTGGTAAAATGAATTAACCCTCTGCTTCCCTTATAAAGAATAATGTGCTGCATGTGCATTATCTGTTTTCATTTGATGCATGAAAATACTTAAATAAAAATACAGAAATAAGGGTTATATATTGTTAATGCTTACACAAGAAAATTTAGTATATAAAATACTAATAAATATAGAGAAGTTATTAAGAAGTTTTCCCCTTCCTTATGTTATGTTGTATTAGAATATCTTTCTATATTTATTATACAGTATTTACATTTTATAGCCAGTGGGAGAAATCCACTGATATCTCCTGTTTTTTTGTAGCAGCATACAGCATACTGATATTTGGCTAGATCTTCAACTACGGGCGTCTTCCACAGACGGCCGTAATGTGCCGATATATAGCTACTGCGCATGCATAGTAACAATAGTACGTATTCTATCGGTCTTTCAGATCGTATATACGCAATCTACGTACCGAAACGATACTTGGATTACGTACTATAGTTACTATGCATGCGCAGTAGCTATATATCGGCAAATTACGGCCGTCTGTGGAAGACGGCTGTAGTTGAGGATCCGGCCCATTATCTTAAATAACTGTATAAGAAATGGTAGGTCTATAGATGACAGGAGTTTTAGTATGGTAAAGTAAGGTGAACAGTGTAAGAAGAAGTACGAAGCACAGAAATTCAGGCTCTTTTTACATCTTATTCTGGATACAGCCCCTTGAGTGGAGAAGCTGTATATTGCTGGCACCAGTTGTAAACTTGGTGTAGTTGTGTAAGAGAGGCAAATAGGTGCTGGAGAGAAATATTTGTTGTGTGATGAAAGTGATTCATGCTATAATAATTTATTTCATACAGTCACAATATAAAGGGATAAAGTAATAATTGGGTAAGGGGTATACATGCAACATCACTTATGTATTACCCCAGCTGAATAGATTCACTATACATTACTGCATTGAAGCATACCAGTGCAATGTAGTTTTATACATTTTTCATATTTAGCCTTTTTATTGATTATTAGAGCATCAGTCTGTGCACCCTTTTTAGTACTCAGTACTGTTATCAATATCTGGGTCAGGGTCGTCGCTACCATTAGGCGATTTTAGGAGATCGCCTAGGGCGCCGGGCCCGGAGGGGCGGCGGCAAAAGCTATGATTAAAAAAAAAAACCCTTACCTTTCCTGCGGCGGCGGCACCCGGCTACCTAGTGTGTGTATTGTGAAGGGACAGTGTGAGTGTATGATGAAGGGACACAGTGTGTGTGCATGATGACTGGGGCACAGTGTGTGTGTGTATATGATGAAGGTAGCACAGCGTGCGTGTATGATGGAGCACAGTGTGTGTGTATGATGAAGGGGGCACAGTGTGTGTGTGTATATGATGAAGGTGACACAGTGTGTTTGTATGATGAAGGTAGCACAGGGTGTGTGTATGATGAAGGGGCACAGTGAGTGTATGATGGAGCACAGTGAGTGTATGATGAAGGGGGCACAGTGTGTGTGTGTGCGTATATGATGAAGGTAGCACAGTGTGTGTGTATGATGAAGGGGCACAGTAAGTTTATGATGGAGCACAGTGCGTATATGATGAAGGGGGCACAGTGTGTGTGTGTGTGTGTGTGTGTGTGTGCGTNAGGGGGCACGGCGTGTGTGTGTGTATGATGAAGGGGGCACAGCGTGTGTGCCTCTTCATGTGTGTATGATGAAGGGGGCACAGTGTATGTGGGATTGTATGATGAAGGAGGCACACTGTGTGTGTGTTGATGAAGGGGGCACAGTGTGTGTGTATGTGTGTGTATGATGAAGGGGGCACAGTGAGTGTATGATGAAGGGGGCACAGGGTGTGTGTGTGTATGATGAAGGCGCACAGTGTGTGTGTTTGTGTATGTATATGATGAAGGAGACACAGTGCGTTTGTGTGTACGATGAAGGAGGCACAGTGAGTGTATGATGAAGGGGACAACAGTTGAAGGGGGCACAGAATATGATGAAGGGGCACAGTGTGATAATCAAGGGGGTTGATTAAAAATTGTAGTTAAAAGTTAATATTAGTCATAGTTAAAAGCTAACATAGTTAATTTTAGTTATGAAAAAAATGTTATTAGCTGCAATGTTAAATTTATGAAATAAGAAAATAAGCATATGAAGGGGACATAGAGGCCTGAAGGGGCATATGAAGGGGCGGGGGGTGGGAGTTGACAGGCCAAACTTCGCCTAGGGTGCCCATGGACCTAGCACCGGCCCTGACCTGGGTTTGATACATGGATCAGAGGAAACCAGTATATAAAATGTAGCGTATTTATTGCAGAAAATAGAGTACCAGAACAGATCCAATGTACATAAACAAAAGAAGGTGACAATTTACAAGTACAAGATACAAATTCCAGAATGAGTATACAGGTATGAGATAACCGATTCCAGACTGGTATGTGAATACAGACACTGGAAAAAAGGACAAAGAGCAATAACATCCAAACAGACAGGGAACCTGAGAGTACAAGCAGGAGAGCAGACAAGTGAAAGGCACAAGCAAAAGGCAGGAGAAACTAGATAACACGAACATGGCAGTCATGCAGTTACAAGGAGACAGGAAACAATAACCCTCACCTTCCCCTGGTGGAGCAGGTATATAAAGCCATAGAACAGGTGTTAGAGATCAAAGCCCATGATGCTGTAATTAGTCCAAGATGAATCCAACAGCAGCCCCCCAGGGATAGGTAGTAGTAATGTGCACAAATCATAAATAATCAGTCAAGGAATGCCTCCAGAAGCAAAGCAAGATATGTAAGTCTAGTATGTAAAAGGTACTAACATAAAGAGCCACTGTTTGTTGAGCTTACAAATAATGTATCTACTACCAACAGCTGATCTTTTTTTAATGATTAACCAACAGCTGTGTTATCAGGGAAACAATATACAGCTGTATCAGATCTGCATTACTCATGGTAATTATTTAAATGTGTTACTTTCATGATTTACCAATTATCAATTGTGAGGGTGTAATTAGAGTGATTTAATTCCTATTTTTCCACCACAGTTTTCCACCACAGTTCTCCCTACTACTTAATATTCCGATCCTAAATACAATGTTCATATATAGGGATCTAGATACACTATTTCTATTCATTTCTTGGGCCTGACTTTGAAAGTGTCTGAGACAGGTACTCTTGAGAGAAAATCAACGGCTACAAATTCCACCCTCCATTATTCGAGTGCCCACTTACCCTCCATTAAGAACAACATTCCCAAGGGTGAGTTCCTGAGGTTGCGCAGGAACTGCTCTACTGATGCAGATTTTCTAATCAGAGCTAATGAACTATCTGACAGATTAATTCATAGGGGATATAGCAAGAGATTAGTTAAGAGGAACAAAAGCCTTGCCTTCACTTGTGACCGTTATTTGTTAATACATTCTAAACGATATCACCACGTTTTGTGATCAGTGGCGAAACATACAAAAGATCTTGGATAGGCATATTAATGTCCTGAATACTGATGATGATGTTTCTCAGTATTTAGGATCCACTGTAGATATGACATGGAGACGTGCCAAGAATTTAAAACAATACTTGGTCCGCAATCATTCCAAACCTACCATTGAAAAACCCCCATTCACGAGGGGTTTTTTTTCTCCTTTGTTCACAATGCAAGTATATGCGAACCACTAAAAGCTTTGTGGACAGATTCAATCACACTCATGACATTAAGGAGTTAATAAATTGCTCATCATGTGGTGTCATCTATTGTATTTTATGTACATGTAATAAGACCTACATAGGCATGACTAAAAGAGTATTGCGCACACAAATTTATGAACATTCCCGGAACATATTGAACACCAGAAGGGATCAATTAAAGATGAGACTCCTCACAAGTGTAGCTAGGCATTATTTAAGGGTACAAGATGGTTCCCTACTACACTTTAAGGCCTTTGGTATGTTAAAGGTGACATCCGCGGAGGTGATTTTGTCAGATTATTGCAGCAAACAGAGACTAAACTTATATATCTGATGAATTCATTAGTGCCGTATGGTCTCAAGGAAAATAATGAATTTGGGCCTTTTTTGTAACAATACATCTGGGATTAGCGTATGAATATGCTGTTTAAATATTGGAGGACTAGCATTGATTGTTTTATGCCTACTTTTGATATTTCATGCGCATTTCTTGCATTAACATTTCTTGGTCTCTGTCTCTTTAATAGAGTTATTTTGCTCTTATATATATGAATTTATGTTTATTTCTTGTACAGTGTCATAGATACATATCTCTCAGGGTAATTCCCTAATAAAAGTATCCAGCACATGTTAAATGTCTCTAGTTAATAAGAATGTCCCAGTATTTTTTGAATATACTGTCTCACCCTGTTACTCTTTTGCTTTTGAATTTCTTCAGGCTATGATGAGTGCACTCATACGTGAGGATTTTACCAAGTCTACACAAATACACAGATGGTCATGATGACTATCGTCTCTTGATTGACCTGTGCTCCGTTTAATAATGACCTCACAATCAACTGATCAAATCCGGAAGAAGTGCATCTGCGAAACGCGTGTAGATGGTTTGTCTGCGAGGTGCTTGTTGTGTTCCCGGTCCGCTCACAACACGGAAAATGCTGCCACTGTTCCCTGCTACCTAAGTCTGACGCTATGATGGACACTATGCTTCTCCTCTGAATCTTTGGTCAGGAGGGACAGGTAGCCGCCTGCAAGGGTGAAGTCCCACCGTGACGTGGTTTTTTCATCTTTGTTTTCACGATTATTTTTTGTTTAAGAATAGGGCCAGTTCACTGACCAGTTATTATTAGTGCAATTCTTTCCAATGATTGTGTTTGGAGTTACAAGCAACTGTTTCTGTCATGAGATTTTGCCATAATCAGTTACTAAAAGTGCAATTTGTTACAATCTCTGGTCTATGAATTTGTTACAATTCGTGGTGTTACACTATTTACAGGGCAATGTGGAACCACTGCTCCTTGTGTTATTACAATTTTAGCTACTTTTTTACATTTGTTACTACTGTTTGGATTATTTGGGATCAATAAAATATTTTTGTTATTTTTGCGATTTGGTAGCTGCTCATATATTTCACTGTGCAGTCGTGGTTTATGTATCAGAATGCCAGTGCACCCTTTAATAATGGTCATTTTTCTTTTTGTTTGGTCGAATATTTCTATTCATTGTCAGGAGTATTAGGATGTCAGAATATTTGTTTATCAGGATCATTATTATGTCAGAATATATATTCATCAGGATTATTTCCATCAGGATTTTTGTTTGTTGTGATTATTAGAATGTCAGAATTTTTGTTTGCCAGGATTATTAACATGTCAGAATTTTTATTTGCCAAGATTATTCGCATGTCAGGATTTTTATTTGCCAAGATTATTCACGTCAGGATTTTTGCTTGCCAAGATTATTAGCAAATCAGAATTTTTGCTAGCGGGGCATTTTCTTTCCTTTGTTTCTGTTGCTAGCAGATTACCCCGGCCTTTCATGCACCTATTTGCATTAACCTATAAATTGATCTGAGCAGCTTCCATTCTGTGTATTCTGTTTGGGGATTATTAACATGCTAGGATTTTTGTCAGGATTATTAGCATGTCAGGATTTTTGTTTGTCGGGATTATTTGCATGTCAGGAGTTTTGTTTGCTGGGATTATTAGCATGTCAGGATTTTTGTTTGCTGGGATTATTTGCATGTCAGGAGTTTTGTTTGCTGGGATTATCATCATGTCAGGATTTCTGTTTGCTGGGATTATTAGCATGTCAGGATTTTTGTTTGCTGGGATTATTAGCATGTCAGGATTTTTGTTTGCTGGGATTATTAGTATGTCAGGATTTTTGTTTTCTGGGATTATTTGCATGACAGGAGTTTTGTTTGCTGGGATTATTATCATGTTAGGATTTTTGTTTGCTGGGATTATTTGCATGTCAGGATTTTTGTTTGTTGGGATTATAACCATGTCAGGATTTTTGCTTATCAGGATCATTAGCATGTCAGGATTTTTGTTTGCTGGGATTATTAACATGGCAGGAGTTTTGTTTTCTGGGATTATTAGCATGACAGGATTTTTGTTTGTCAGGATTATTAGCATGTCAAGGTTTTTGTTTGTTGGAATAATTAGCATGTCAGGATTTTTGTTTGCTGGGATTATTAGCATGTCAGGATTTTTGTTTGTCGGGATTATTAGCGTAAGGATTTTTGTTTTATAAATTTTTCATATTTAGCCTTTTTATTGATAATTATTAAAAAGTCAATTTTAATGCCTTGTTATTTTGTCATTTGATACCTTGTCAATTTTATATATTCATCTCATATTCGCTCCATATATTAGTTTATTTGTTTGGATTGCCTACATTGTAGTTTCATTGTAATTGTGGGTGCACTATCCCTGAATCAGTCCTCTGTTGTTTGGGTTCTTTGGTTCCCATTTACTTTCTATTTAATATTCTTCTGAGACCAAGAGTAACACCACCCCCTCATGTGATGGAATACCTATGAACTCCTTCAATTATCGTTAACATCGTATATTTTCCAAGTCTCCTTGCTGGAACACAGGTGTTCTCATTACTGATTGACATATAAAAAGATCCACAGGTGGTACTCATTATATGATTTGTGATTATAAGAAGACCCCGAAAAAAGGGTTTTATAAACATACATGTCAGGATTTTTGTTTGTCTGGATTATTAGCATGTCAGGATTTTTGTTTGCTGGGATTATTAGCATGTCAGAATTTTTGTTTGCTGGGATTATTAGCATGTCGGGATTTTCATTTGCTGGGATTATTAGCATGTCAGGATTTTTGTTTGCCAGGATTATTAGCATGTCAGGATTTTTGTTTGTCTGGATTATTAGCATGTCAAGATTTTTGTTTGCCAGGATTATTAGCATGCCAGGATTTTTGTTTGCCAGGATTATTAGCATGTCAGGATTTTTGTTTGGATTTTTTAGGTGTCAGGATTTTTAAACCGGTGTCTGGTTCGCGATTTAATTGTTAAGTCACAAAATACTTAATCGGCAAACATTAAAAGTTATATCTCTGCAACTCAGCACAGTGTCACATTGGTTGAGAGACACTGCTACTCCACCCTTTCCCGTATGTTCTGCAACAGAATCTATCTATCTATCTATCTATCTATCTATCTATCTATCTATCTATCTATCTATCTATCTATCTATCTATCTATCTATCTATCTATCTATCTATTTTTAGCATGTCAGGATTTTCATTTGCTGGGATTATTAGCATGTCAGCATTTTTGTTTGTCAGGATTATTAGCATGTCAGGATTTTCATTTGCTGGGATTATTAGCATGTCAGCATTTTTGTTTGTCAGGATTATTAGCATGTCAGGATTTTCATTTGCTGGGATTATTAGCATGTCAGCATTTTTGTTTGTCAGGATTATTAGCATGTCAGGATTTTCATTTGCTGGGATTATTAGCATGTCAGCATTTTTGTTTGTCAGGATTATTAGCATGTCAGGATTTTCATTTGCTGGGATTATTAGCATGTCAGCATTTTTGTTTGTCAGGATTATTAGCATGTCAGGATTTTCATTTGCTGGGATTATTAGCATGTCAGCATTTTTGTTTGTCAGGATTATTAGCATGTCAGGATTTTCATTTGCTGGGATTATTAGCATGTCAGCATTTTTGTTTGTCAGGATTATTAGCATGTCAGGATTTTCATTTGCTGGGATTATTAGCATGTCAGCATTTTTGTTTGTCAGGATTATTAGCATGTCAGGATTTTCATTTGCTGGGATTATTAGCATGTCAGCATTTTTGTTTGTCAGGATTATTAGCATGTCAGGATTTTCATTTGCTGGGATTATTAGCATGTCAGCATTTTTGTTTGTCAGGATTATTAGCATGTCAGGATTTTCATTTGCTGGGATTATTAGCATGTCAGCATTTTTGTT
Source organism: Limnodynastes dumerilii (assembly GCA_011038615.1). Taxonomy (NCBI): domain Eukaryota; kingdom Metazoa; phylum Chordata; class Amphibia; order Anura; family Limnodynastidae; genus Limnodynastes; species Limnodynastes dumerilii. Next base: position 23,952 of record WWET01002330.1, read on the forward strand.
TGTCAGGATTATTAGCATGTCAGGATTTTCATTTGCTGGGATTATTAGCATGTCAGCATTTTTGTTTGTCAGGATTATTAGCATGTCAGGATTTTCATTTGCTGGGATTATTAGCATGTCAGCATTTTTGTTTGTCAGGATTATTAGCATGTCAGGATTTTCATTTGCTGGGATTATTAGCATGTCAGCATTTTTGTTTGTCAGGATTATTAGCATGTCAGGATTTTCATTTGCTGGGATTATTAGCATGTCAGCATTTTTGTTTGTCAGGATTATTAGCATGTCAGGATTTTTAGATTGTCACACCGCCATAGTTAAGGCCCTTGACACACATAAATGTTGTTTAATGTTTAAGCAATTTCAACTCTCAAAATGAAAAAGTAGTCCAATGTATGCAAATTGGCAGTATTATGACAATATTATATTACAGAATTGTTGAGACAGTAATATTACAGTATAGTTGAGTACTTTGATGTCCCAAGCCTTTTGTGTATTTAAAAGTTTGAACACATTTTTTAGTGTAGACTTCTGTCTTACCCTGCTTTCTGTGCAGCCTACTGTACAATTTGAATCTCCCCCACCCTCTTCTTTCGTAACTTGTGCGACCGGACGGAAAGAGCCACCCCATTGGATGGAACAACTATGTATAATTATAATTACTAACTAATTATGTAAAACTATAGTAAAATCTGAATGCGTAAGTGGCCTAACGTATGGACCTGTGGATCTGGTCCATTATTATATCAACACTTAAAAGTCCTGTAATAACACTAATCATTACCACAGCCTAAACCTAAAAGTAGCCTAACCCAAAGATAGAAACATAGAAAATGATGGCAAATAAGAGCCACATGGCCCATCCAGTCTGCCCAGTTGTTTATTTAACACGGATCCTAGACCCTATTTACCCTCAATTTAGTTGGAGATTTAAGATATCCTTATATTTATCCCATGCATGTTTAAACTGTTCTACTTTGTTAGCCTCAACCACCTCAGATGGAAGGCTATTCCACTTATTACTTAAGTAATTTTTCCACAAATTTCCTCTGAATCTACCACCTTCCAGTTTATATTCATGCCCTCATATTCTATTAAACCTCTTCCTTAGAAAAATTCCACCCTCCTCTAGGTTGTCACAACTCTTGCTATATTTGAAAGCTGCTATCCCCCCATCTCCCTTGCTCCAAGCTATACATGTATAGTTCCTCTAGCCTTTCTTGGTATGTTTTGTGACACATGCCATGGACCGTTTTAGTTACAGTACTCTTCTTTGCGCAGTCTCTAATGTATTTATGTCTTTCTTGAGATATGGGCTCTTCTTGAGATATGGAACTGAACACAGTATTCTAGGTGAGGTCATACCAATGATCTATAAAGGGGCATCAGTTCATCTCTCTATTTGCTACTAATACCTCTCCCTAGGCAACCAAGCATCTGACTTGCTTTTCTCATTGCTTTGTTACATTGCTTGGCTACCTTTAAGTCACATGAAATAATGACTCCTAGATCCCTTTCCACCTCAGTAGTTTCTAATGTAGTACAATTAATGATATATTGAGCTTTTGGGTTTTTGTGCCCCAAGTGCATGATTTTGCATTTTTTGGCATTAAACTGCAGTTGTCACACTCTTGACCATTCCCCCAGTCTATCTAGTTCATTTTCTGTACCCCTCCTGGCGTGTCTACCATGTTACCCATATCTTTGTGTCATCAGTAAAAAGGCATATTTTCCCCTCGATACCAAAGGCAATATTACCTATAAAGATATTAAATAACACTGGTCCAAGTTCAGAACCCTGGGGTACTCCACTGGTTACCTTACCATCCCCCGAAGAGATTCCCTTTACTACAACCCTCTGTTGTCTATTCTGTAGCCAGGGCATAGGAACGAAAATTTTCGGGGGGGGGGAGGCCAAGAACTACTATAGGGCCTGGAGTCCCCTTTTCTCGTGTTTTGCATGTCATTTTTGACAGTTGTGAAAGTGACTGTAGATAGGCAAAGACTCCTATGTTAATTTTTGTCAGTTTGTGGGGTTGGCCTATCCCAGCTTTTTTTTATTTTTATTTTACTACACAATTTTTTTATTTTTCTATAAAAATGTATTTATACATTATTGTATGTGCTATAAATTTAAATTGCTATATCTCATGTTTGTTACTGGATGCAGCGCATGAAATTCAGGGTAAAAGTAAAGTGAATAGTTTTTCACCAATACAAGTTGTTTATTAAATGTTTATTAACGGAACACTTAGCATTTGTTTAATAAACCAAATAATCAATCAGTCAGTCAATCTGTATACTAAGGCTATAATAAAAAACATTTGGTAGTTATAACAATCTATATTTTAAAAAAGTAGCATGAAGGCTCTACTGCTATATTGGGGTTGGGGGCATTACATGAACCTTCTCTGGGAGCCATGACTCTCTACGACACTTAAGGCAATCATTGTCTCTCCTACGATCTGGAAACAATGAGACTGCTGCTAATGTTTTAAACCATCCACAGGCCACAATTATTCGCTCTCTCTGTTGCATTGTCGTTCAACTTATAAGAACAGTCAATGGGAAGTACCGTTTCCCGGTCTCCTGTGTCTGGTTATTCTTACTGCAAATTGTGATAGTAAATTATGTGGGGATTCTAAGAAAGAAAGAAAAAAGCGTTTTCAAGAAGAAAATGTACACAGAACAAACATGAAGACAACTTTATTTGGTAAACAGAAGTGACAACATTTGACAAGTTAAAATAAAGCTATTATCGCTTCATCCCCATGTTCGCTTCATATATCCTCATTCACCTTTCACAGTCTTTGCCCCCCCCCCCATCAAAATTCACCCTACACCCCTGCCTGTAGCCAACATAGTCTCC
>WWET01002330.1:67405-78342 GCA_011038615.1 Limnodynastes dumerilii
ATATATATATATCTATGGTATATTTGACCTAAAATACCAATAATACAAAAAGTGATAAACAAAATTATAACACAATCAACTCTTATAGTAATCCTTCCATTCTGGCCAAGGTTGACCATGGCTTTCTCAAGTGCTCAATCTGGCAGTGGACAAGCCATGGAGGCGAACTTCAAGGTGTGTCACCCATTCCCAGAGGTGTGGCTGTTGAGGTCACCAGACTTGCTAGACAAGGATTTTCATCAAAGGTAATTAACACTTTGCTGAAAGCTAGAAAGTCTAACACCTGTAGGATATATCATTGTGGGAAATTTTTAAGTACTAATGTGCTTAAAAATGAGGTATTTTGTACATCTATCAGTAAGATTTTAGAATTGTTACAGGATGGACTAGAGAAGGGGTTAGCCCTCAGTACTCTCAAGATCCATATCTCTGCACTTAGTGCAGTCTTAGACTTGGACATTTACCCAAGGTAGTTTCCAAGTTCTATCTCAACCAGGAAGTGAACTTATCATCTTACTGTCCAAATCCAATAGCAGAGAAGGAAAATATTTTCCACACAGATATACTTAGGGCTCTTAGGATCTATTTAGATAGGACTAGGCAATTTGGGAAGGTTAAACAATTATATTTTATCCCGGAAGGCAAAAACAAGGGTAGCCCAGCTACTAAGTCAACCATAGCAAGATGGATCAAGCCATATGTTTAACAATCATATATCAGCAAAAAAAATAGGAAATTCTGAAAGGAATCAAAGACAATTCCATTAGGGCTATGGCCGTGTCCTGGGCGGAGAAAGAATCTGCAACCATTCAAGAACTATGCCAAGTTGCTGGGTGGTCTTCCATGCACACATTTACCAAACACTACAAAATCAACATACTAGCTTCTTCTGATGGCAAATTCGGTAGAAAAGTATTGAGTGCCATTGTTTAGTTATCTTTGTTTTGTTTTTGTTGTTCCCTCCCTTATATGTTAGCTTGGGTACAACCCAGGGTTCTATGATGCCATCCGTGGATAAGGAAAAGGTAGAATTATACCTTATAATTGGATTTATTTGACTCTTGATGGCAGCATATATAGATTCTCTGCTTATTATTGTAATCAATGTAATGCTTTAGATCTGTTTATTTTTTTAGCTAAAGGAAGTGGGAAGACACTGTGTACCAGAGGAGGAGCCTATTTATATATCTGGTGTGTTTTTCTTTTTACCTGTCCTGAGTCCCACCCCAAGGAAAATATCCAGGGTCCTATGCTGCCACCAAGAGCCAAGGAAATCAAATTATCGGGTGTAATTGTATCTTTTCATACTTGTGTCATCGGAGACAACTTTCCATAAATCCTCCAAGCTTCAGTACTGCATTTTGACACATAATACTTACGCTGTTTCTCCTGCAGCCCTTGTTTCTCTTAGTCTACTGGATTCCCATAGCATCTAGTCACTAGAGCCTATGAATTTCATAGTACACACAATACAGGTAGGACTTTAACTCACTTTTCTTTCATAGTTTATTGTCGGTTATTCAAAAACATTACAACTACCCTCCGAAAGTCCAATACCAGCCATGACCACCAGCAATGTTCGCCACTAAACCGAGGGACCTTCAATATCAAGAAGTTCAATTCTCACGTATTTAAAAATTGCTTTCTAAATAAGAATCTCCATCCACTGGCATTATTTCAGCCAAACCTTCTAACAGGATACAGGTTCTTCAGATCACTCAAACACTAAGTATGGAATCCAAACAGGTTTATTCTCCGACATATAAGAATAACAGCATCAAAGTCCACATAGTACGGCACACAGTAGCAGCTGCGGACAGGTATGAAGTAAGTCCAGGGGTAAGGGCTCCACAACAGATCTCTAGCAGGGTATCACTTCTTAGTTCAGGTCAGTGTCTCACCCTCATCTCTCAGGGTAGCCTGTTTTATCACCCTCATAATCCCCCCCCGTGGGAACGGCCTGCCCAGGGGAATGGCACAGGGTCCTGATTGGTAGGCTCCTCACACTATCCAGCCCCCACCTACGTCCCCTAGGTGGACTCCCTCAGGTGACCCCCTGCTGAATCCAGCTCCTGGCTGTAAGGTAGAGCTCACTAGTGGACAATAAAGAGCAAATAAAAGGGATAATAGTACCTTAACTCACTGAACTGATTGTCCCCTGTGGAGGTAACCTCTGAAGTGCTTTTCCAGGGAAATGTTACTGGTACTTCCTGTAAGAGAATATGACACCCCTATGACCACATCTAACACAAAGTAATACAGCAACATATAACCATAAATATAACACAACTGAACTGGGGGAACTACAGAGCTAAAATGTACAGCCTGGGTAGGGATTAGGATGGTTCCATCCCCCTATCTCATTGCTTTACAAGAGGGTTAAAAAAAAATTCTGATCTCAACTATCAAACCTCTGTTGTGCAATTAGAGCACACCTATTGGCCACAGAAGAGTAATACAACATAATTAATTGAATTGCTTACTCTAAATTAAATTCTGCAAAAGGTTCTGTTATTAACAAACATTCAAATATTTCTGTTTTCATTTTGTTAATTATACTAAAACATCTCCTGAATTTATTTAAGGGAAGAGATAACACATTTAAATAATTTGGACTTTTGACATTTAAAACCTGTGCCCTTATTGTACCTTCATACTAGACCTGATTTTGTTACACCATCCACTTGATTGAATCATCATTTCCTCATTCAATATACTTAATAATCTGCATTGTTTGGATACAACTTTCTGTTAAAAATCAGACTAGTACACTGCATCCATATACTTCTTGTATCTGGTATGTCACTTATATCCATATATGCAGACTTTGTTATTCCATAAATCACTTTTCTGTTCCACCTGCAGGACCCTACAGCTCTAAACCTTAATATTATATTTGTCTTACAATAACCACTTATTAAAAGGTTTTTATATAGCACTATTACATAGCGCTTGACAGAGAATATTTCACATTCACATCAGGTCCTACCCCATTGGAGTGTTGCAACCCCACAATAATAAAAAAAAATCAGTATCTACCGTATTTATACATAACCAACTACATTGTGTGACTCCAATAGATAACAAAGGTATTGCCGGATTGACTTACAATTGGATGCCTCTCTTACAAAGGACTTCTATCACACCCCTATATGAACAACAGCCAACACTGATTTCTCTTCCTGTACTGTAAAAAGATATAAATGAAACTAACTGAAGGATGTTCTTGTTTAAATTTACTCACACAGGAAGAAAAACAATGAAGCAGATTTTTAAAATACAGACCACATGTTCTCAGAAACCATTTTGAATTCACTATGTAATTCGTTAATCTTCAAACTGGATTCATTGTACGATTAAAAAAATACCCACTATTTTGCATAGTGTCAAAGGGCCTGATCCAGACCTATGCTCGGGTGCGTTTTTACGATGGTCGTAAGTGTAAAAACGGCCCTATGTACTTATTGCGCATGCTTGGGGAGGATGTTACACTACGAAATTCTGAGCGTATGGGCATTGAGTGTACCAGCTTCGTAACAACGCTGAAAGGGGCGTGCCTGCCATATGAAAACCGTAAATACGCACCGAGGGCGGGGTGAGGCGTTTCAATTGTACAGTATGGGCATGCTAAGCGTTGTAACTATGAATGAGCTTACAGACGCCCGCGGTTACGAACAGAAAACTTAGGGTAGGTTTTGCTGGGCGTAAGAAAGCTAAACTAAGTACGACCAAGGGGAGTGTCTGTGGGAGTGCATCGTAGGTATGCTGGCGTAAATACGCTACGCACATGAGAGTTTCATGAGCGTAGGTCTGGATCAGGCCCAAAGACTCTGGGAATTTGGGATCTGGCTCAGGAACCTGTGGGTTACCGGTAGACCGTAGAAACCATGGAGCTTTGATGTAGGGTGTAACACTAGGATGTAACGAGGAGAGAGAGACCTGTGAGAGTCCGAGAACTTGGGCAGGAGTATTGCGAGGATAAGGAGAGTCAGACTGAACTGCACTATAGTTAGAGTTGCAGAAGTAAAGTTTATGAGATCAACACCCAGGCTTGCTGGTGGAGTGCTGAAGCTGGTAGTGCAGGGCAATGAAGAGAACTGTGCTCAGCCCCACAGGTGAAGGGCTGGAACGTGTAGTGTAGAGCAATGGCCAGGAACTGCACACAGGCCACTGATGGTCCAGCTGAGTAGTAGTGCAGAGCGAGATCAGAACTGTGCCCAGACTTGCAGGTAAACTGCTGTAGCTTGTAGTTTAAAGTAATGGCTGAGAACTGCACACAGGTTACTGATAGTACCGCTGGAGATTTCACAGGGAGTAACTTGGGAATCTTGAACAGTGCATATGAAATATTTGTTGCACTGGTACAGGTATACTTGTGCCAGCGATTTAAATAGTGAGCAATGGAAGCCCATAGGCTGACTTGGGAAACATAGGGAAACTGAAAGCACTTAATTGGAGCATGGCAATCAAATCAGCGCTTCCAGTATGACCACACTCACCAGCCGAGCAAGACGGGCAGCCATTGATCACAGGCCGACTGGGGACTCACAAATGAACAGGCCACACAAATGAAATAGTGCTTTGTGACACTTGTCCACCATTTTGAATTATGCATGATGCTACACATCTCCATTAATAGCATATTTTAACATATGTAACGTTTACAACAATCCTTATCCAATTTGCCATCAACTACTACAATCAAACTACAATCAAACTCAGAATTTCAATGTATCCTCAAGCAATATGCTAATTTTATCCTAGATTCAAAGCAGAATAAAAACTTCAAACCAATTAAGCCACCTATTTGTACCACAAACCTGTTTACCAAAAAATCTATAGTTGAAACTGTTGTCCATTCCAAGCCGTAGATTTCAATAATAATAGTGGGCCATATGCAGAGCTCTGCATACGGCCCAGTGTGTTTATTGTTGTTACATTCATAGAGTAGATAAATTAAAATTAAACCAGTTATAATCTATTGCATGAGTGTGTCTGAATGTATGTATGTATGTGTGTGTGTGTGTGTGTGTGTGTATCCTCAGTTATCGTTAACTGGAGTCATTAGATGGAATTCAAATATCAAAGGCACCATATTTGATGAAGTATAAATTGTCCTTATTTGCTGATATCTAAATCTTTCTTAGTCGTTCCCAAACTAATAGAATAATTAAATAAATTTTGCAAATATCAAAAGAAAAAGTTAATTATTCCATATCTATTGTACTTAGCACCAATGTGCTCCTTCTGTAATTAGTATCTTACAGCATTTCCTCCCTTTTACTTGCCAGCCAGTCGTTACCTAAGAAACGCCAAAAGCAAAGTATTTTCTAATCTATATGGCTTGAAGGTCCATCTACATCTTGCTTAATCTGACCTCAAAAAAAGTTTTCCCCTAAATTTTTCCTTGTTCAAATATATAAATAATATAACAAATATACTGTTACGAGTCCCTGCTGCGATTTTACAGATTGCAAAATAGGGACAGCTGAAAGTGTCTTTTCGGCTGTCAATATTTTGAATGTGTAAAACCGCAGAATTTTTTTTTCTTTCTGATTGGGTGAGTATGCGATTTACATACTCACCCATTCATTTTTGGAAAACGGTGCTGCCGCCGGACCACACCACCGGTGAGGCGAGTAACCCTTTCCAGGGACTTAGGGTTAGGCTGCAGGGATGGGGATTTAGGATTAGGCTGTTGTAGGGGGGAACGTAGGGTTAGGGTAAAGGAGTAGGGAAACCTTACCTTTCGGAACACTTTGTTCGGTGCTCCGGGGATCGATTGCTATGCCTCTTTGAGGCATAAGCAATCGATTTCCCATTCAGTTCAGAACTGGCTGGGAGCAAACGGTCCTTTCAAAATAGGGCCGTTCGCTACGGGGACCTACACCCCAAATATACTGCCCTTAATTCTCTGTTTGACATAATTTTGTTCAAACACCATCCCATTTTTCCTATAGCTGAAGAAGAGTACCAGGGTTTTTATCTGTCAGGTGCACTCCTTGGTTTTTGGGATACCACCAAGCTACTATTGCGTAGAATCATGGAAGGGACCAGAAGTACAAAAGTGTCTTATGTGTACATTCACAATTAGATTGTCCTGACTAACCTACCCTTAAAACAATTCTGGACAAATCCCCTAATTTTCCCTATTGAATATCAGGTGTTGCAAACTGAAACTGGATAGCTGATGGATCATCCAGTGTGTGCCCCTTTCCTTTTTGGCAGTCCTTTCTTTATAATTAACAGGTTCATATATTAACTATTTTTTTTTTTGTAAATATAGGTAAAACAACTAAAAGACTATGGGCCATATTTACTAAGCTGCGGGTTTGGAAAAGTGGAGATGTTGCCCATAGCAACCAATCGGATTTTAGCTGACATTTTCTATTATGTAAAACGAAAGTGAGAGCTAGAATCTGATTGGTTGCTATGGGCAACATATCCACTTTTCCAGACCCATAGCTTAAATCTGCCCTAATGTTGGTAAAATAGTCATAGAGACTGTGCAAAAAAGAGGAACTAAAATGGTACATGGCATGTGTCACAAAACATACCAAGAAAGGCTAGAGGAACTAAACATGTATAGCTTGGAGCAGAGAAGGGAGAGGGGGGACATGATTGCAGCTTTCAAATATATCAAGAGTTGTTACCGGCTACAGGAGTGTGGCATTTTTCGAAGGAAGAGGTGTAATAGAACACGAGGGCATGAATGTAAACTAGAGGGTGGTAGATTAAGAGGAAATGTGCAGAAAAAAATTACTTCACTGAAATGGTGATAGATAAGTGGAATAGCCTCCCATCTGAGGTGGTTGAGGCTAAAACAGTAAAACAGTGTAAACATGCTTGGGATAAATATAAGGATATCCTAAATCTCGAACTAAATTAAGGGTAAATAGGATCTATGGTCAGTATAGTTTTAAGAAAACAACTGGGCAGACTGGATGGGCCATGTGGCTCTTATCTTCCGTCACTTTGTATGTTTCTATAGGTTTCTAAATTTTATTGTATATATTTTGCTGTAGCACACAAATTATACTGTTTCCATTATTTGCAGATGCTAGGGGAAAAAAAAACCTCATCAGCAACACAGGAAACCTTTTGCCTACGTTCTATTTTGTCAACAGTCACGACTTTAAATTTGTGACCTTTTAGATGCGTTGTGGGTATTTTTTTTTAACTAATTTGATATCTTTAAAAAGTTTTATGCTTAACAGTGCAACACAATTGTGCAATTCGTTTTCTAGCCTAATGAGAAGGCTCGTACAATTTTACTCTGTAAGACTTCCCAAATTTGAGTGATGAGAAATATGTATCCAGCTGTTTACTATCTTTAATGGGTTTTTTTTGTTTTTTTTATTATATTCTTTATTTATTTTATTTTTCACGTTAACAAATGACAGCATTTAAAACAAGCGGAATGTACAATGAATTCCAATAACAAAATGCATTTGTATACATTATAGACTGTAGAGGATTACCAGCAATCAAAGCAAGGCATGGGTACAAAATGGAGATTATGTGAATTGGAGATAACATCTCCGGTATTCAAAGTGCCTGTTGGACTAAAATACTTACTCTACCAAAGTATTATACTGTCTAACACAAAAAATACTTAAAACCAATGTAAGAATCATAAAGGAGATGAAAGAAGAAGTAAAGGAGATAGAAAGTAGAAGTAATAAGGGAGAAGAGAGAGAAGGAAAGTGGAGGGGTGTAGGAAAGGAGGAAGATGGGGACTATGGATATGAAGTTTTGTTTAGCTCTTGAGGAGTTCAAATGGGGGATTATAGGATGGTATCAGAAGTTGAAGGAGAATGAGGGGAGCTGGACTGAATTACGTTACCAAATTCCGGATTTTGAACTACATCCATGAGAACCATGTCGCCGCAAAGTCGGTGGTGTTGTCTTGGGCCAAGGACATTATATCTTCTAGGCTCATAGAGAGATCTATCCTTTTAATCCTTTCACCTATAGAAGGGGGGGAGGAGGATTTCCAGTGAGACAGTATGAGTGCTTTTGCAGCACTGCAGAGGCACTGGAACAAACCCCCTCTAGCACTGGAGGGGGAGGGGGTGACTGTGTCAGGCATAAGAGCCAGATTTTAGGGGACAGAGGAATGTCTGGGCCAATAATTTTCTGAGTAATATCATGTACAGAGTGCCAATATGGTACAACTAAAGGGCATGTCCAACATATGTGGTAGAGGGTACCTAGGGTTTTACCGCAACGCCAACAGAGAGGAGATTGAGAGTGGCTAATATGGCAGAGTTACAATGGGACTTTGTACCAACGTATCATCAGTTTGTATTGTGCTTCAATTACATTGAGGCTTAGAGAGCAGGCATGTGTCACTAAAAAGGCCATTCTTCATTTGATAAGGGAGGTCTCTGTTCCAGGCCTCTTTAGTCGAGATTTTGATTGTTTCTGAATGATTTAAAAGGTACTCATCTCTTTCTTCATTTAAGTATTCTAATATACAATGAATGTGCGATTATCTTAAAGATATATTCCTAAAGGGATGAAAATTGCAAATACATATTAACTATTATTAACCAAACAGCTGGGCAGCAATAATACTCAAGTGTCCGAGCTTGCATGCTGAAATGGAGGGTTTGGTATGTTCAATCCAAAAGTGCAAGTAAACGTAACTCTGGATGGGAAGTAAATAGCGGCTTACAGGCACAAAGCAGCAAGCTCTCTGCTACTATGTGTCCAAATTCTCTCTGCAAGTGCAGGATAAAAGAATGTGTTTTAATGGGAAATAAGTTATCAATAGAACAAAAACTTCAGTGTATTGTTTATGCACTAAAGCAATGATAAAATGTGATTTCTTTAAAATAATAAAAAAAATTTAGTTTTACTGTAATTTATAGAAACCACTCAATACACTAGCAGTGATTTCATATGTTTTAACAATTTTTCTGGACAACAATCAACCTCAGGGGCACTATATTACGTTTTGAATGAGTGCCCCTCTGACATAGATGTGACCTTCATCTAGGTGCAAAAGTTCTAATATAAACTGCTACGTCTGGGTGAACTTGCTTTGGCACACATTCGCTAGACATTGACTATGTACCTCCACCCTTTTCCTACCTCTACATGCTCCTAAGGACACAAGTCCTGGACGCCAGGGTTACCCTATGATCTATATGGGACGTGCCTACGCACTCTTCAGTCATGAGCATGCAGAGCAACATCATGGCAGCTGGCGTATGCTAAGATCTGGATTGGTGCCACTGATGGAAAAAACACCAAAGCAACATAACTTGTTATATAGATCCAAAAAGCTGTGTCCACCACTGCTATACACACTTGATTTACTGGTTCAATTCTAGAGAGTAACACATGGTTTCCAGCTTTTTCAAACCAGACTGTGATAGCAATAGCAAGGCACTATTCCAAAAGGGTGTATGTTATTCTAGAAAACTGGTGTGTCCTGTGTATAGCTTCACCCACTGGTGTGTGTCTAGTGCTGCCAGGAAAACTTTCTCAATAAAAATGGCAACATTAGTATTTATTAATTGTTAAATTGTCAGTGAATAGATAGTTTCAGTACTTATTGTGAAGACTGAGCATAGGAGATGCACTGAATTCTTCACAGCAAAGCTAAAAGTAGGTGAGTGCAGCTGATTAGCAAGAGATCAAAGTGTATTGTTGTCTTACAAAACTGCCAGTTTTTTATTACATCTTGGCCTCCATGAAAATGATCCTCTATATAGGTCTCAATGCAGGAGACAATTTCATCATACTTCGGTGACTTCTAGAACTGAATCACCATCAGAGATGTTGTCAAACACTTCAGGGAGATCACATGCTGGCTAAGGGCTATATTTACTAAATAAATAAGGGACAGAAGGAATCAGAGATGTTGCATATAGCAACCAATCAGATTCTAGTTGTTACATTCTTTTTATATACCAGAGAATGTCAGCCAGAATCTGATTTGTTGCTATAGGCAATATCTCCATTTTTTCCTTTTGAGAAGTTTAGTAAACTATTGAACTCCTATTTAGCACATATGTGTTCACAGTGTGAAAAGGTGAATGCAATGTGACTGAAATTAACAGAGTTTAAGCAAAATTCTGTTTTAGATGTAACCCATGAAAATTGTTCAGGGCAGATATATAGCTTTAGAGAACAATGGGTATCTAAAATTGTCAATAACAATAAAAATAATTACCAGTAATCATTCATTTGCAAATAATTATGAGGTTTATCATTGTAAACTGGGGGTTTAGGACCAGATTCACACATAAGTATGTGAGCCATACATGTGTATCCGCACCTACTTCTCCAGTCCCCTTCCCTACCTGCCCCCGTTTTTAAGTGCATTATGGAGCACTCTTACCTAACCGTGTGTATTTTCCCCTAACTTTCCCCGGATGCTGCCATGGCACACCTCCTCTTACCAAAAAACTAGGTAGGTTTACATAGATTTCATAGTCACCGTGACTACACATGCCCAATTTAACGGAAGATTACGTACCTAATAAGCCTCTGCTTCATAAGTGTAAATATGAGCCTTAAGCTGGGTACACACTACACTTTGTTTCTCACGATCCAGTTTCTTTAACGATTTTTGTAACGACAGGCTCCCACAATTTTTTTCTGCTGATGCACCGTTCATCAGGCAAATTATTCTATAAAATAATTTCAAACAATGCCATTAGTGATCACACGATATTGTTTTATCGTACATGCGTACACAATTCAACAATATTGTGTAATCATTTGATTGGTATGATTATTGTGTGAAAAAAGTGCAGTGTGTACCCAGCTTAAGTCTCCAGCAATGACAAACAATGGTCCAACTTGGATATTTGATTAACATGCAATATCCTTCATCACATTACACAAACATGCTTTGTGTCTGTGGCTTTAATAAACTTTCACAATAATACAGCCACACTTCTCACTTCTTAATCTAAGGT
>WWET01002330.1:97670-114650 GCA_011038615.1 Limnodynastes dumerilii
GCACCGGTCGCACGACAGACTGTGAGTGTGAACTACTCTCGCAGTGTGTCCAATAGGCCGACGCTGTCCGGCTGAACACTGAGGGGTCGCATGCTGCGCCACAGCTGCTCTTACACAGAATGGAGGTCAGAGTCATGTAAGCAGACTTTTATTCTTTTCTTTTTGAAAAAAGAGAAGAAGTTAAGCGGACTTTTATTTATTTATTTTTTTGATAAAAGAGAAGAAGTTAAGCAGGGTTTTATTCTTTCTTTACTGACAGAAGAGAGGAAGATCCGCCAACTTTTCTCTTCAGTGAAAATTTAATTTTCACCGATGAGGAGAGGGAACGGATGCTCTTCTCATCTGTGCACCGTAGGGCTCTGTCAGATGTGTGCTCTGATGGCACCGATGGCGGCTCCAAAGCCATCAGCACCCAGGGCATGTGCTTTACAAGACCCGCTCTAGTTAAGCCACTGCACTTCCTGCACACTGCAGTGTGAGATGCTGCTATTACTTCAAAGGTACCACTAAACTTTTAACAGACTGGAAAAGATGTTTCCAAACCATTCAGAAGTGTGAAAAGGAGAGAGAAGTCCCTGTGGCGCTCACACTGTAAGTAGAAGTTGAAATTTGTCTTGTGATGGCACTAAAGGATGTAGAAAGAAAGGAAGAGCAATTTTCCATGTGTAATGTAGCTTAGAATCTAAGGTACCTAATGTGCATGCGGTAGTAAAATAAATAAATAAAATACAAAAAAAGATTCCAACAGAAGGATAAGAAAGCAAATAAGGCTAATTGGGATGTACAGTATAAACCCAAAGTGTTACCAAAGCATGACGGCCAAGTATTATAATATTTTTTATAATTAGACCACACAGTCCATTAGCATGATGTCAACCTGCTGTGGAGTGCAACATACAGATAGCGGTATACAATATAAATCTCAAGACGCTGCAACCTAACAATAAAAAGTGATCGAGACACAAGTATATTTCTACAATTGTTAATATGTTGAAGATAATATATTCGTGCCTAGGGAAGGGTGAGAAACATGCCTTATAAAAATACTAAAGCATGGCGTCTTTATAATTGTGAGTGGTAGAGATATTAAAATACTGCAACAACCTAAATGAGGAAAAAAATATTCATTATAATGTAGTATCACTCAAACTAATTATGCAAAATCAAGCTTAACTCTAAAAGATGTAACGATAAACAGCAGGTGAAATAATGTAACTGGGTCCCTTGTCATCTAGGAGAAGATGATTAATGTAGATCTTACCAACTTTAATGTATATATAATAGCAAGAAACCCTTTGTGTACTAAATCATACATTGGAAATCTTTAACATAATATTGTACACAAATGAAGTCAAATGTAGTTGCTTTCAAAATGGAAAGGATGGTCAGTCTTTAAAATAGCCATATGGATAATTAGAAAATATGGTTGAAACCCATAACACCACCTTTTACGCTGGAGGCAGCTGGTTTGGTTCTTCAGGTAACTTAAATGTTGATAGAAGGGTGGTTTTTGTTATGTTTTAGTAACTGACATTTGTTGTGCTGCTTCTTTGTCTTCATGTTACTGTTATAAATAAAGGACCTGCTCCAGAGTTTTTTGCACAAGCGTTGTCCCTCAGATCCAGAGTTGCGTGTTTACAATACATCACAGGAAAATATGTTTACATAGTACTAGCAATGCCTGAGTGGCATTCTGCAGTTTTTCTGCCATAAAAAAAATTGAATTTATTTTTTTTAATCAAATGTTTTTTTAGATAGTGAAATAATGATACATAGTCAGATTTATATTTTTACCATGTGTTATTATCACATACAGAGCTATTTCCCCATTGAAAATGACCTGTGCCTATAACTGACTAAGAATGGTGTAAGGTTTTCACAGAAGCGCAGGTACTTTAAACAGCTACTGCACCTATTTAAATTAGTTAAACACCATTTTTCTCTCATTAAAATATAGTGGTACACCCAGTTCCGCCAGCACACGTATACGCAGGCAGGTTCTTGGGTAGCCTTGTATCTATCTCTGTGTTCGCTCTTGTTCTGGGCATGCACAGTGCGAATACAGTAATATTTAGCAATATGTTCCTCAAACCACACAGTAATGTTCCCATCTTGACAGCCGTAGGAAAGGATTACGCCATGCTGGAAGTGATCTTACTGAAGCTAAAAATAGCTGCGTGGATTGCACACAAAGAAAAGTATGTAAAACAATAGGAATCCAAACGGCTGGTCTGTCTGCAGCATATTCCTAGAAGACATGTCAATAAAATGCCTAAATAAAGACTTCTACAGAGCGTGGACTTAGGAGACCTTTGTGCTCTTATGTAGGGAGTGTCCAAAATGACAATAAAACAGAATATTGTTTGTCTTTAACATTGCAGCTTCACAAAGGTTTTTCTGTCTCCTCTAAATGAAAATTAGCTGATACATATAAAACATAAGCGTCATCCATTTAAATAAGAGACAGAGGACTGGCTACATTGTTATATATTGTAATGCTTTTTAAGGACACACAACAGACACACACAATGTAAATTACAGGAGTATAAATCCTACAATTACTCTCCCAAATTTCAGGAAAATCCCTTGATTCCTGACTGGGAGAGAATCTCACCTTTCAAATACTGTAATGAAATAAGCAGGGAGCTGATACAATTAAGTGCAAACTAAGTGTTGCTCTGGAGCACATCATTAGTGTCTCATCTGCTGGTGCATGGTGATGCACACTGCATCATTATGTTCAGCTGGACAAGACAACCATAACATTCCAGCTATCCTGTAGAGCTTCTCTCAGATGGACTAGTTGTATAGTGTTCAAAAGATGTTGTTACTTTAACATACTTTGGAAAGCTTTTTGTATTTTGTGGCCTAAAATATATTTTTTTGTATTAGCACATTTTAATTGGTGGATCTTGACTTTAAATCTTTATAAGTGGTAGTTATGCAGCTTAATTATACCAATTGTATTTAATAATGTTTTTTTTTAATGTCTCCGTTACAAGTACACAAGAGCTAAATGCTAATTATTAAACCTAATGAGTAAACACAATTTTAACCACTATACATTTTACTATTTGTGGTGCTCATATTCTTCATTTCAACAGACAAAGTTAAAAAAAAAAGATATTCTGTTGCACAATAGTGATTTGTATTGGGATATAAAGAATGTGACTATTTAAAACTTAATTATTTCTGCATTTCTATCTGATAGCAGCTGCTTTCTTTTACTATGCATGTGCAGAGCCCTATGTATGGGTGTAAGAGAGAGGGTTCAAAGCTGAATGGGTGATGAAGGGGTTTCATAGAAATATTTAGCTTATTTGTCTTACTATTAGATAATAGGGGGCAAAAGGGATAAAATTACCCAGACATCTTTTTACAAGGCCTAGAGAATCCATAAATATTTGCTGCAACCCTTATTATGAATTGAAATTATTATGAATTTAAATTATTATGAATTTAAATTATTAGCCATATTTAAAGGCCAGTGCTGTTAAAGGCAAAACCCTCAGACCGAGGACAGACTTTACCCTTAAGAATACTGGACAACAGCCAGAGTTAGAAAATAATAGGAAAACCGGTGGGAAGTTACACCTGGGCAGAACCATGTTGCAGAGGGTATCAAATTTAATTTTATGCATACTAGGAGAATTCTTTGTTTTTGCTTATGGGACAATTGGCCTTTTAAATAAACCCCATAAGCTACAACAAAATATGATTATATATAGACCTGTGCAAACACCTCTCCCTGCATAATGTGTGTCCTCTGAAACATAGTGCAGTGTTTTGTGGGGAGTCATATGTAGGAAAATTATTATTAATATTTAATTCTGTTCTTTTCTCAAGACCATTAGACGTTATCAATTTGGTCAGATAGTCTCTGCAGCTGTATGCTAGCTACCTTGATGCAGCAAGCTAGCTAGATCAAATGGAATGCTTTGACTGTAGTTTTAGTAGTATTTGTTAAATCTAAAAATAAAGTCACCTTTTTTGCTACAAAAGCATTTTTTTTTGATCGTTAAAAGGGAAAAAAAAAGGAAATATTAAAGTGAATCTGACTCCCGTAAATTCATATGGAAATTTTTCATCCATTTTAACAGTACATTATATTGACCTCAGTATCAGGTAATAATTATAAGTTCAAAGAATTTGAAACAACTGAGATTTGGAAATGTTTATTGTGACCATTATTTATATTTGCCATAATGCTTTCTGCACACTTTCTGCTGGTAATTACTGTTAAATTATTTGCAGAATTTTATTTGCAACTGTAATAATAGAACCTGTAAACATTATGTTTCCCCAGATGACCTTGGTTATATACTGCCATGACTGCTAACTCATTTAGTAGGGAATAATATATGAAGGAACAATGCATAATGGGCAGTTGCTATTAATGGTCAAAACAGTGTGGAAAGTAATGTGGCAATACCTACAGTTTAGTGGATCAGAGGTATTTTGCTGTGGCCTAATATGTCTTGATATTAGAATGGCTAAAATTAACAGCTATGACCCTGTTAACAGATGTAGTTCATTTAAACAGTGCTTCAACAACCAAGACAGAACATTTGTGTTATCATAATGTGTTATTTACAGACATGTACCTAAATGTAAATGAAATACTGTACATTTCTTTCTGGCTGTGAAATGGCTTTCTTCACTTGTCTCACTTTGTGTGTCTGCAGTCAGCACTTATAGCTAAATGTCAATGCTAAAGTACTATACTTGTTGATAAGTCAGAACTTGTATTAACTATCGATTTTTACATTAAAAGCTAATGAAAATATTTAAACCTCCAAAGTAGCAAGTCTTTGAGTGTCAGATTAGCTTTTTGTTTGGAAAACCATTAGAACCTACTTTATTTAATGTCGTCATTGAAATATGGGCAGAAAGATGCAAATATGTTTTATAATTTTTCCATAGGAGTTATACAACAGAACATTTTGCATAGGGGAATGCATAATTCCTGATCTTTCACTTATTGCTAGAAGTGTGCCTGAGTTTGTGTGAAAAGTACACAATCCTGAAAAAACAGGTACAGAACTACATTTGTGTTCTTGTTATGCTTTTCTTTGCACTACACGGAAAATGTAAACTGCTAATATCCTGCATATAGTCTTTGTAAAGCTAATTGCTGCTGCTGCTTCTATAAATGTAGCTCCTGAAAGCAAATCTGTATTGAATGCTTTATCACATAAAAAAAATGCTGACTCACTTACATCAATGAATTCCTGTAATTAATCTATGGCCACTGAACTAGCACTTAATTTTGTAATTTAAAACCATTGCAAGCAGCCGCACTCCAAAGGAGAAAGCTACTGGCACTTCTAGAGAGACTTTTATTATTTACACTTACACTTGTCAGTAGTATGTTCAGTCATTGATTGTCCTCCTTTGTTGGCACTTGAGTCAAGGCAGCATATTTTCAATATGTACATGGCTGTACTGAAAGTATTCATTAATCTGTCCTGGAAAAAATAAAAAACACTTGTGACAAATGTCATCTTGAGATATTGTTCTGCAAATCCACTTATATATTTTGTATGTTGACCTTTGTAACATAAATATGCCAAATTTATATTCAGAAACCAGTGCATGACATGAAGCCTGCATGTTAAATTTATCTTTCAGTCTCTTATTTTACCTAGCAACATTATTAATTTTCATACCATTTTGTAATTACATCATTCAACCATATTGCAAACTGCTGCAGGAGGCTAGCTCATTTTTGTGATTATCAATATGGTATTAAGGTCTTAAACGCCACCTAACCAAAATCTGAAAGCAAATGAACTAGAGAATTTATAGTGCCAGGCTTAACCATGGCACTGTAACACAATCTCACACAATCGCAACCTTTTGAGGAATTATAATTAATATTTACCTTAGCTTTCATTTGTTTTAAATGGGTATTGTAAATAAATAAATAGATTTTGATTCTTTTGAAAGTTTATTAATGGCTAATGGACACGTGTTAACAAAATTTCTCTAAATGTCATATATTTGATAAAGGTGGGCATTTTAAGCATTATGTAATAGGTATATTTGTGCATGTTGTAGAAAATTAGAGGGAGAATGAAATATTTAGTTGCAATGGCCCAGATTCAGAATAACGCTTCTGTGCGAATTTACGCCTGGCAGACACGTAAAATTGCGATTTTGTATGTACTGCGCATGTGCACGACAGATGATACGTATTGTAACTCTGAGTGTATGGGCCATTCACGTATTAGTTGCGTAAATTCGTAGGCGTGGGCGTGCCAATTTTACATGAGACAAAAGTAAGCCTAAATTACGCAATGTAGGCGGGGGCTTTCATTTAAAGTGTACAGTATTGGCGTGCTTAGCTGCGTAAGTCCGTGTTGCCCATCCGTACGTGTGCGGACGATAGTGATTTACGTGGCCAAAAGTTAAGGTAGGGTTTGAAAAGCGGAAATCGGTCAAAGTACATACAATCAAGGGGAGTGCGTAGAAGGTACGCACGCGTAAATACGCTACGCTAGTGAACAGATTGCAAGCGGAGTTCTGGATCTACCCCTATGTATTGGTTCTGGATCTACCCCAACTGTTTAGAATACCTCTATTTTAAAATGTACTGTAGTTGGTAGTTTGTTTGAGGTTCATATAGATACCATGTCCTCTATGTCATGATTAAAACATGAATATGGATATAAACCTGTGATAAACCTGTGATAAACCTGTGTTATCTGATGAATATTATGCCGATCACGCCATGAATGTAATATAGCTCAGACATCTTACCAGTGTACACAATCCAATGATGCTACAGAATAGTCTTAAACAGCATTGCATTGTGGGATTTGATATTTGTAACAGGCAAATTTTTGCGTTCAGCAATTTACTGATGTCAGTGGAAATGTTAAGTGTGTATGCTGTCCAGATCTTCATTATAACAATCCCCATTCATCTTCCTGCAGTCCTGCCTTTGTGGGTGTGCATATCATTGCAATTGTGGGTTATGGGAACAGATTTACACATACCCTGCAGCATTGAGTACAGGTGACTCGTTTCCCTAATCGTCCCTTAAAATCATAAAATGAGCAGCAATAGTGTAGATACATTGCCAGTGTGTACCCAGCTTTACTGTCACATAGTTAGTTAGATAGTTGTCCCTATGCATGAATCATTTTGATTTTTTTTTGTGCCAGTAGACCTATTTCTGATTATGTGTCATGTAATGATAATACTGTAATACTGTAATGATAAGACCATATTGCCCGTTTTAAAAATGAATCTCTTTATGCCATGTTCATGTGGTTAAATTATGTATGATCATTATTACACTTGCATTAATTCCATTAAAGTATATCACGTTGCGCGTAAAATGGAATCTAAATTTAACATACAAATCTGACAATCAGTCGCTTAGACTTTATGCTTGGTTACATAGGGCCTGATCCCGACCTACGCCCGGACAACTACGTTGTTACTCTTTTTGTAAGCGTAAAAGCGGGCATTTGTACTTACTGCGCATGCGCGGGGCAGATGTTAAGCAACGAAACTCTGAGCGTATGGGCCTTGAACGTACCAGCTTCGTAAAAACGCTTGTAGGGGCATGCCAGCCATACGAAACCCGTAATTATGCTGCGAGGGCGGGGCAAGGTATTTAAATCATACAGTATGAGCGTGCTAAGCGTCGTAACTATGCAAGGAGCCTACGGACATCCGCGGTTATGCTCTGAAAAGTTATGGTAGTGTTTGGCTGGCGTAAGTTGGCATAAATATGGACGACTTAGGGGAGTGCTTCGTAGGTACGCTGGCGTAAATATGCTACGCACAAGGGCGTTTTATGAGCGTAGGTCTGGATCAGGCCCATAGCTCCCAACATTGATGGCAGTGGAAACTTGATGATGGATGCATTGTCACATAAGTATGGTTGCATCATGCTATGTATGTGGCCAAGTCTCTCTGGCAATTCCTGGACATTTTCTAGTGCTAGGCAGACTTTTAAACAATTTCCATCTGTCATATTATACTGCTATGCACACCTCTGTTACCCATTCATTGCTTCTGTAGCATGTAGAACAACAGAGGATTAAGAGCATTGGCCCAGATCCAGAACACTCTTTTGTTGACATGATCTGTGTTGTCACTGAACTGTGAATAAATATAAGAGGGGCTTTATGTTGACTGTATAGAGACATCAAGAACAATATTATCCTGCACAAGCTGGGGAATAATTAAGTTAAACTGTCATTAGCAGTATAAAACTTTTATATTTGTTAGTAAAGTGACGGTGATGCAGTTGTGATCATATGTTATATATCCAAAGTAAAGAGAAAAAGGGAGATCACTTAAGCGCTCAGATTAGCTCATTGCTCCCATATATTTACACTGGTAAAATGTTTATATTTTATTATGTTGTTTTTAAAAGAAAACTAACTGCGATATATAAAAAATAGAAATGTGAAGAATGTTAAAGGGGGTAGATCCAGAACTATGTCCATCTTCCATAGACGGACATAATTCAATAAACAATAGCTACTGCGCATGCGTAGTAGCTATTGTACGTAATCTGCGTATTGTTTCGATGCGTAGATTGCGTATCTTTTTTCAAAACGATACGCAGATTACGTACAATAGCTACTACGCATGCACAGTAGCTACTGTTTATTGAACTACGTCCGTCTATGGAAGATGGCCGTAGTTCTGGATCCGGCCCATTGTCCCAATTGGTGGATAATTGTGAGGTGTAGTAACCAGTAGCCTGCGGCAACTGAGTGATAGAATAAAATGGTGGTCATATATTCTGTTTTTTTACTGTAGAAGCTTACTCTATGATTAACTTTTTATATAGGGTATAAATCTACTTGCTGTTATGCAGTATCCTATACTGTCAGCTACATTAAAGTAAAGCGTACTTCCAGCCAGGGGAGGATTGGGGACTTAAAGTGCCCCTGGAATAACTCTGAAAGAGACCACATGTGGGTGGGTCACATAAAAATATAGACTGGATTAGTACAGAATAAAGGACCCGAATGAAAGCAGTGCAAATATATGATATATATTTATAAATACTATGTATGGCCTTTTCTTTAACATAGCAAATTTCCAAGGCTAAAACCTGTTAAATTTAATTGTCAAGTTTTTAAGAACAAGCACAATGGACCAAGCATGTGTCCCACCTTCTAGAATATTGGTTTATTTTCCACGGGCAGGTTTATCTAACATTTATCACTGGTAGAATAAGCATGGCATTAAATATTATTCATTATTGGGGGCTATACACGTTTGACTGTTTTTGGGATCCTCTTTAATTTTACTCAGGAATGTATGAATTTATACATCCATTGGAACATTCAGTTCTTTGTTGGTTCTCAAACCTTCATTATTATTAGACCCATTAAAATCTTTATAATAAATATAATTGATTTAAGATTACACTACTTTAGTCTTTCATATTTTTATTGTTGTTAAATGTCTTTCAGTTGTAGACTGTTCTGATCTCCTCAATGGTGTAATGAGTAAATTTAGAGCAATTAGCATTTCAGTTGATAGGTTTGCAAGGATAACTGCAGACAGTTAGGCTTCTGTTATGGTGCTAATTGGATGCTGTAGACCAGAGCATAGCTGAATCTTTGTACATTTGAATTGCAAGGTGAAGATAGGCATTTTAATGGTGCTACTATAATCAGATAGCCATGTTATGAATACTTTTACTATTTCACTAACATTTGTATCAATTTAAGGCTGTAGAAATGGTTTTCTTTCTTTGTATCTTGATCCCTATAACAATCTATTATATTTAAAGTCTACAGTTGCATTTTCTCTAAAATCACTAAAAACTTAAGATAGCCATTGACCATATTGACCAGTGGGCATTAGGCAAGGTTTAGATATTTCTAGCACTAAACAATGGAAATAAGCCATTAGTATTGTGGAAATTAGCATCACTGGTTGGGGAGTGGATGGATCAGTTTCCAAATTATTTAAAACTTTACATTTTAAATCTGTACTGTACCTGGACACCATGGAAAGCTTTTCAACCTACTTAAAGAACAAATTCTACATGTTTTTACACACATGGGCCTAATGGTTCTATTATAATCAAGCTTCTTATCTTCTGCTTTGCATTACCTCCTCTTGCACACATTATAAAGATGTAGTCACATGATGCAAAGCAAACTTTCCCAGCTTGTCTTTAGTGTAGCAAATACCATGAATACCATGAAAAACCAGTGGAAGGTGCAGGTTATGGAGCTACTGATCACTGGTATAACACCATACATCAAGAAAAGCAAAGTAAAATGTAGCAGACAACGTTGTTACTAAGCTTAAAGAATGTCTAATTACAGTGCTTAAAAATCACTTCAGCTGTAATATGCATAACAATGACATAGACAAATTAGCTGTATGATGTGATTCTATGATACATTTTTTCTTTCATGAATAAATAAAAATAAAAATTACTCATGTGCCACATTAAAGGTGCATACACACTATACAATTATCTGGCAGATATCTGAAAGATCTGGCTGTTGGAATGAAAATGTGGTAATGAATGAGAGCAACTGACAATACTATTTGCTCTCATCCACTACCAGATTTCCATTCCAACTGCCATATCTTTCAGATATCTGCCAGATAATTGTATAGTGTGTATGCACTTTTAGAATGAGGAGGCTATACAAAAACTGGGTACACACTGAGAAGTAACAATCCGACATTGTGACTGTTCTAGCAAACGACTAGGTATCCGATGTTGCAGAGTACACAACAAATCGATCCCCCGCTGAGTCATTTCATTTCGTCCCATCATGCAGTTCTGCTACTATCCTGTGAAAGACATTGTGCACTATAACTATCTAAATAATTAGGAGCTCCTGAAAATCAAATCAAACAGTCACAAACTGTTTCAAACAATTCTAAAGCATCGTTGGACAATACACACTGGTAAGATTTTGGTTTAAATGTGATTTCATGTGATTTGCATGATAATTGGCTGAACCCCTTCCCCCCCAACCCCCCCAAGGATATAAAACCAGCTTAAGTCTATATTTATCAGTAGGACCAAGTATGGCCAATAATACTATAGGCTAAAGTTTACTCATCTAAAACATATATAGCCATATAGATAAGTAATCTGTGGCGAGCTACTGCTACTTTGTATTTACGTTTAAAAAAAAAAGTGTTTGTGTAGTTATTGCAAGTGTGCATAGATTTTCTTTACAAGCCTTTGTTTTGATTCAGCAGATGAAAGTAGGACAGCCAATGACCTTGATGTAGTATGAGGCAGCAGTTTACAGGGTTTGTTTCTGACAGCATTACAGATTATGTTGTTCAGGAAGTCTGCTACCTTGTATGTACATCCTGCTGTTGTGAAGACTTTTTTTCATGTTTTCCTATGTAGCTTAGTACTGTAGATTGTTGCTAAGATACCATCTAAATAAGCACCAAGTTTTTTTTCTTGCCATATAGACAATACAAACTATAAATCAATACAATCCATTTCAAAATATCATGAAGTGCAGAGTTCACCATCATTTACACTTTTATTTATACTGCTACCAGGTAACATAAAATATACTTTTCTTAATTTGAAAGGTAAAAAGATATTGGCAAATGTAATACATTTTATGCGTACTGGATAAAACACATTAAGACACTTGTAAAATGCAATCTAGTTATTGCACAACTTATCAATAATTATGCAAAACACACAACCTTTAGTGTATATGTTTTGGGTGAATTGTGTATATTGCTTTGAGAAAGTCCTTCAGAATAAAAGCTGGGTATGGGTCGCCGCTGCAAACGCCCCTTTTTTTGAAAGGGACGTTTTCGCCCAACCATTTGCAAACTGGCTGGAAAATAGATGATTCTGCCTTGTAGAGGAAAAGAAGACTCTGCAATGAATGTGAGTTTGAATGTAAAACCAACCCTTACCCTAATTCTTACCCTAACCCTCCCCTTTGCATTACCCTAACCCTCCCCTTTGCATTACCCTAACCCTCCTTTCTCTGCAGCCTGACCCAAAGACCCCCTTCCCCACAGCCTGATCCTAAGACCCCCCTTCCCACAGCCTAACTTTAAGACTCTCCCCGCATCCTAACCCTAAGACTTCCCTCCCTGCATCCTAAACCTAAGATTCCCTTCACCACAGCCTAAACTTAAAACTCCCCACTCAGCAGCCTAATCCTAAAACTCCCTATAGAGTCCAACTCACCTGTCTGGTCGTTGCGTTTGAAATGAATGAATGAATGGGTAATTATGCCACTTGGCATACTAGCCCTTTAAAAAAAAAATCGTAAATGGGCTGTCTCTGTTTTGGAAAAAGGAGTCTTGCACAGCAACTGCATCCCATAAATGCTTTGGGTGACTTCCATTAGAATTACCTGGTTTAATATGATATACATAAATAGTGATATCTCAGCATGGACCAATCTAAAATAAAATATTTGCCGTTTAACATAATCCACAGCTGGTTCAAATCATATATGAAATTGATTACCCTATGAAATGATTCATTGATTCATTGAGGAACCGTTCCTGATAAACTTAGATTAGTGCTTAATTTCGAAAATCTCCACCTTCAACTTTCAAGTTCCTTCTTTAGTGATGTGAGAATTTACAAGCTTTTTTATTTTACTATGTCAATACTATGCATATGTAATGCTCGTTTATACAATGGATATTCTTGTGCTACATGACATGTCAGAAATCACTTATATTGCATATACTTATAAAAAATGATCATGGTCACCACACTTGCCTGTTCATATTGTACTGGTGTCTAAGGCTTCAGTTAGGTTGCTTCCAGTGTTAGAAGTACTTAAATGTAATAAGATTATGTCAATAACTAGTAGGCACTTTGTATTTTATTGGGATTAAGGTATAAC
Source organism: Limnodynastes dumerilii (assembly GCA_011038615.1). NCBI lineage: Eukaryota > Metazoa > Chordata > Amphibia > Anura > Limnodynastidae > Limnodynastes > Limnodynastes dumerilii. The sequence continues at coordinate 110,528 of WWET01002330.1, forward strand.
TACATACATAAAATGTTATCTTTTTGGTAGCATTACCTATTAACTAAACCTGTCCATAATTCTGCCCATCATGTTTTTATACTGCTTGCTTACTTTAGAGAACGTGTGTGTGGGTGTGTGTGTATATGTGTGTGTATATATGTGCGTGTATGTATATGTGTGTGTGTATATAGGTGTGTGTAAGTATATGTGTGTGTATATGTGTGTGTGTATGTATATGTGTGTGTGTGTGTGTGTATGTATATGTGTGTGCATGTATATGTGTGTGTATATGGGTGTGTGTGTATATGTGTGTGTATATGTGTGCGTGTAAAATATGTGTGTTTTGTATCTATTTGGTTAATAGAAGTGGGCTGTGTTTGGTACATGAATATTTTGTAGACACAGCAAACTGGCACAATAATACAGATAGTAGCTGGCTGCAACCTTCAATCATTTCAGGTTTATTTTTTGTCACATTTAAGTACCATTGTGGTGAAGCACCATACTGAGTAAAACTATCTCTTTGCACTAAGGGGTTAAATATGTAATATGTGCAGTAGAAAATACATATAATGTAAAGTATCGTATTTTATCTTCATACTTTTGTGGAAATTGAGAATTTAAAGTTGTTCATTAGAAAATCATGAACTTTCAATTACTAGACGGTGCTTGTTCTGGAGCTGTGGAAGTAGCATTACATTATTATTGCCTTTATAGGTGAATTTTGCTGTTTAATAGACATTATTAGAGAAATAACATCACATTGGAAGTTTTTTTTTCTTTTTGTATATTTTAGTTGTTGATTGTTACCTTTTTATCATGACTCTACCTCTGTCATATTCTCATCTGTCACATTTACATTAACCTTCTACACAAAATGAAAGTATTCATGTAAGTTAATGTAAATTTTTGATGTTGGCAATTTATTTTATTTAAAAAGTCATTTCCATATTCCATGGATGTGTCCTTATAGACTGTTTTGCCATTTCTTTGAAGTCTGATATATAGTACCTTTTCCAGCAATCTTCTCCCTTGCACCACAGGCATTATTACTAATTAAAAGAATGAGTCTTTCCCCCCTTCCCCATACCTCAAAAAAGAATATAGGAAAAATGCACACAGCAATTACAGTGAGACGCATGCTTATTACAATGACAAGCATTCATATGCTATATGCTCCATTCTTAATGTCATGGTTCATTTCTATGTGATACATGATCGGAAATTCCTTTATAGTGCATGTTCCAGCATTTATTCCTGCTAATCTACTATATCCATATTTTAGATGGAGTCAGTGCATTACCTCTGTTTGTATTGTTTAACTCACACACTTTCATATTGACTGATTTCCTCGATGTCTACCTCGATTCACATGTTGAACACATGAATGCTGCTTCAAGTGTTGTGTCTGATCCTACAGCCAGTGCGTTACCACATCACTGTGAAATGCTGTTTGTTTTGAAAACTTACCTTGGCTTTGCTCAGTTCTCTTAACAGTGCTGGATTTTTTCACTGCACACATGTGGTTGGGGGCTTCCGGTGTGGGAAAGGGAGTGGTGCAGTGAACGATATGTTTTTATTCACTATGTTCGCTTCATAGATGAAGATCTAGAGTTGGCGTATTACTATCTGTATGACCTCAAAGCTTCCTGTGTACAAGTGGGAGGCATAATCGTATCTTATGTCTTCTGCATGTTTAAATGTATACCTGCATGAGACAACTTAATACAGAAAGTTTCAAACAACTGTTTTTGTCATTATCTACTTTTCTTTAAGTTATTAACAGCTTTACCTGCCAATACATAACTTAATGTTTTATTCTGCTTGACTAATGCTGTGTGCCTGCTTTCGTTAATGTGCTGTAAGGTCAGAGCTTCTTGTTGAGACTAGATCAAGCAATTCACCTTCACTGACAACTACTTGTAATAATAACAATGGTTTTATAGGTAAAGTGACAAAACCACAGAAACTAGCATTGTACAGATTCTTAGTGCTGTGTATATCATTTCTTAGAATATGAAACCCCTGAATGTCTAAACCACTGTATTAAAGAATTTTTGTTTTAAATCTGAAACTTTTCTAAATGACCATATGGACACATAGCAGAAAGTAAAAATGAAAACTACAATGGACAATTTAATGAATAACGATTAGTGTTTTAGTTGGTAGTTGTTCTGTTTGATACTATTCTGTGTTTCCAAGTTTGGTTTTATTAAAGACATCTTTGTGTGTGTGAGCTCCCAATGCATGCACAACTAGCATGCTCTAATAAGGGATACATCATTTTCTTTAAAGTCCGTCCAGGATACAATTTGTGACTGTACATACCCAGCACCAGGGCTGAGCAGGTGTTAGCTGGTGCACTTAAAATTGTTGTACTTGTGTATTTCAACTCAACATCCAAATGTGTAGAATTCATCACAAGGCACAAGCATTTGCATTCACGTTTTCTGGGCATGCTCAGTGCTAAAAGAACTGTTCACGTTCACTTCAACCACACAACGCTAAAACACTCCTTAATAAACATTAAAATTAAGCAGGTTTATTGATGTATGACTAAAATGAGTCTCCGATTTAAGTTCTTATTTATCAAAGGAATAATCCATGCTTGCCAAATGTCCAGGAGACTGAATTTTGGGAAGGGCTTAAAACTCCCTGGAGACTGAGATCTCTTGCAAGTGCCCTACAGTAGGACTTAATGGTATAAATCAAGGTGAATCTTAGAATTGTGGAATCGCCCCTTGCTGCCCATTTCTATGGATCATAGAAGCTGATCAATAGATTGAGCAGTGCTTGTGGGGCTTGGTGACACACAAAGCAGCAGCATATCTCTACCACTGATAGCTCCCCTCACAGAATAAAGTGAATATTTGCATGTGTGGCAAAATGGGTACTGGTTGGGAAATGTAATCTATTTATGGCATCAATAAAAAATATAATATTCATTGCTGCAAATGGATATTTTTACCCTTTAATGTGGAAAATGGTCTGAAATACAAACCTGTTTTATAACCTGTTTAAATAATGTGTAACCCAATCAGATAATTAGCATAGAAATTGAAAAGCATAAAATACCATGTTTAAAAGTTTATATATATATATTGTAATATGATTGCCTATGTTTTGCTTGTTACTTATTTCTTTTTCTCTTTTTTTTAAACTTTATTTATTTAAATTATGTGATAAGGTTGATTCTTTATAGCCACCTTTTGTGGAGATAGAAATAACCCATCAATGTAATTTTTTCAATAAAATTAATGATTACCTTGGCAATACTGTGGTTACTAAGTTACCGCTTTGCCTAAGCAGACTAAGAAGATCTGTGTGACATGTGTAGCTACTTAATACATACACAATGGAACTAAAAATTTTCATTCAGCTCCACTTAACTGAAAATGACAAATATTGATTTTATTTTTCCCCTCACTAATTTTACTCTGTTTCAGCATAGACATGAACCTGATAACAATAAATCTTTTTTTACCATTTAGGCTACTACTTCAAAATCTCTATTATTGATGGTGACCCTTTCATGTGTAGGGTGACTTTTTTTCTCTGTTTTATAAATAAAGCCATGATTATAATAAAAAAAAGATCAATTTAAATGTACATTGTTGAGATTAGTGCATGAATAAAGCTATATTGTATATATTCAGGTGCCTAAAGAAATTCAGCACAGAGTTTTCTGTTTGTTGATGATAATTTTAGACACATTCTGCAAGAATTTGTATCTAAGCAACAACTGTAGATAGGAGGAGGCTAAACTAAAAAAATGAAGTTAAATGGATGACATAATGCTTCAACTTTTATTGTTTTGCTACTGTGTTTTAGCTCCATGAGAAAGCATGTGAAATTAAAATATTGGCAAAAATGTGTATTTGAAGGTGGTGAGAAAGGTGCCACTGCAGATGAACAGCAAAATGGAAATTGGTAGGATTTGATTTCTTGCCTTTCGTCTAGCATTTTCATTAGAAGACAGATAAATCAATACTTATTTAAAACCATGTATAGCTTGATGTACAAAGTAATTTGCAACCTGATAAAGTTGCCAGACTCTCAATGTCATCTCCAAACTTCAGACTGTCTGTTGGCCCATGGCCAGCAAAGAGTTCTGTGTAATGCTTTCCTTAATAATAAGCCG
>WWET01002330.1:115550-135446 GCA_011038615.1 Limnodynastes dumerilii
TTATTTGGATTTTTTTTAATCACTTCCTCTGTCCTTTTCATTTACTACCTAATAGTGTAATCAAGATGAATTAGTGTATTATATTCATAATGTAATCTTGTACAAATCCAAATATACATTTTCACCAGCCACACATTCCTATATTTTTTTTTTATGTGAATGTGACTCTTTAAAGGCACTTGGTAAAGTAACACAACCCTTACATACCTCCATCTTTTAAAAGCAAATGATTTTATTGTTTTCAATAAAACAGTTTGACAATAAAATAATTAGTTTTTAAAGGGAGATGTTTATGCATCTAGCATGTAACTCCACAAGTCACTTCTAAATGCTTTAGATTATGTCATTTTTAATTTTAGACCTCATTCCTCAAATAGCATGTTGTAATTTGCATTTTCATGACTATTCCAATTTAAGCAACGTAAAATTGTAATATATATATGTACGTTTTGGCTGCATGGAGAATTCTAAAGAGATACAACAAAACATCTACTTAATGGAGTATGACTATATGGGAAAAATAAAAATATTATGGTGAAAGTAACATAGCCCTGACTAAATTCTAAGCATGCCTTGCATTTGCTACATTTCTAAGCATTAGTATTCTGGCTATACTTTATGAGGTCATTGCCTTCTATTTGCATTACTTATTCAAATTAAATGTTTTCCATTAGATTGCTAAGGGGGAAAACAGCAACAACAAATGTCCTTTCATTACATGTTTACAAATAACAGTACACTGTACATTTCTAGAGGTATATGGAACCTCTTCTAATTAACCACAACTAACAGCTGAATAAAAATCAATCATAGAGTCATACAATCTCTATAGTCAAATGTTAGCAACATAATGAGTACACCGAAGACATCCATAACTTTAAAAGTGGCTTTGTCAAAGGATGCTACTTTTGCAGCTTATATCGTTTGTGCCCTGTCAACTGTAAGTGCTGGTAATTTGCAGTGGAAGCCTCTGGGCTGCATAACAACTGAGCAGCAAATATTAGATAACACAAGCTCTTAGAAAGATACCGTCAAATGCTGCATAGTGGAATGCAGGGAAAATTTGGCTGGAAACCTCTGGATGGGGATTTTGTGGCTAAGCAGCCGCACACATATTGTGCCTACATAATTCATGCCTTCATGATTGATTGTAAACCTTAAAACCCGATTTAAAAATATAGTGAAAAATCATCCCGGAAGTAAAAAATTATAGGAGCATTTGAGCAGCTTTGTGTTAATGTAATGTTTAAAACCATATGTGGATTTGATATTTGGGTGCCAACATACTGTGTTCCATGTATAGATCTGATGTAAATGACTTATCTGGCCACAACAGTTGTGTGTCATCTTAACTAACTCCCCTTTCCCTCCTAACAACCTTTCACTTCTGCCTCTACCAGTGGCAGTTGCTGGACAGCAATATATGGAAGATGCCTACTGACCCAAGAGATATAGCTGTATGATCAATGTACAAAGCCCTTCATTAAGGGCTATTCAGCCTAATTAATGATTAATGAAATTGTATTTAAACTAGAAAATAAAGCTATCTGATATGTGAACATGTTATTCACAAGCCATTTATAGTAATCTGGCTTTTCATTTCATTGCAGCATTCACCTGCCATCAGTATGGGCATTCTGTCAACTAAGCCTGTCCCTTAATGGTTGCTATGCAGCAACATAATGATCAATTAATCTACTAATTATTGGTGTGCACCGATTGCACAATATTCTTACTAAATAATGGCAAGAGCTTTTAGTATTTTTTTCTCATATGGGTGGGAATGATGTTGTGTCTGTGCACTACAGTACTGCTGTGTCAAGTGGTGAAATTGTTAGCCAGAGTTAAATGCTGGAATTACTGCTGTGAATTCCATCTGAAGCTTTGCCGTGTATGAGCGTAATCGCTGTCAGCAGGGGAAGCTAGATTTTGTGTTGTGGGTGTTAACTGCTGTCTCTTGTAACAAAGAGTGAGTCACTTTGGGTCCTAATCTGATAGTGAGATGTTTGTGTGAAGTCATTCTTTCCGATGAACACTTGCATTTTTCGCCCCCACATCTTTGCTTTCACCTGCTTTGTAGTTAAATATTGATGCCATTTACTGTTGTCTGATGAGACATATAACGGTTTTACAATGGATAGAGATTCTGTTTATCTTTAGACTACATGTGAATACTTAATGACTTTCAGTGCTTTTGTATTAAAGGTAAACAGCCTTGTTTGTGGATGGAGGAAATTGTAGACGTTAAGGTGTACTTATCCAACCCTCATTAACTGAATATTAATCGTTTCAAATTGCTTCCTTTTTTTGTAAATACATTTATTTATGCATTGTGTTTTTATTGAACATGCAATCTTGGTGCAAGGTCCTTTTCCAGTAACTGCAATAAGTTTGTTGACTGTTAATTGATCATTGGCCAAAAATACTATAATATGGGTGTATAGTTATAAAATGGTTTTGGGATCTCACAATGACGCTGCACCAAATATGTTTATTTCATTTTTAAGTCTTCTTACAAATTATTTTGGTTGTAACTAAACTACTTGGGGATACAAATGATGGAAGGACAAGAGATATTTTCTATAGTCAGCTTTTTAAAATCTGGAATTCATAAACTGATGGGCAAGGTATTATTCTCCCTGCAACATATTTTCAGCTGTTTTTATTTGTTGTAATTGTCGTAATTTTATAAAATTTATAAACATTGGTATGTGTGTGTAATTCTTTCTATTTTCCTTCACATGATCCTATACAGTACATTTTAGCTTCAAGTACCATGTGTTTAACAACTGAACACCAAATTTAAATAATTTACAATGTCTTACTTATATTGCTAATGTTTTCAGAACTAAATAAAGAAAAACCACCAAAATGTTTTAGTAAAGATTCAGTTGAACGGAAAACCCGCCTAGATATAAAGGATGTCATTGTCTGATCCACCTCAATCTATAACTGAAAATTCCCAGTCGGCTCCTGATCAATAGATAGCACTATATTCAGGGCTTATGTACACATGGAGAACTGTAATTAAGCACAGAGGAGGGGAGTGCATGCCACTGGCTCCACCCTTTTCTTACACTGTTTTGGACACTTGAGCTTCCAAAACCCTAACTTAACTTTACTGCATGTCCATACAGAACTGCTTCTCCCCACTCCTGGCACTTATTTCACATGAATGACCCCGTGAGTATTTAACTTATGACACAAAACATCTGGAGCGTGCATGTACTGATGTTACATGTCAAGGGGACTTATGCAAGAGACTACAGTGTATGTCACCTGTTGCTCTCTGAAAACGGAACATTTTGGTGTCCCGAAGCTGTGCATGGGAATAATGGGACAGCCCATCAAAAAACGGGACATATGGTCATTTTAGGCATGCATATAGATTCATATGCATGCCCGGCTGTGTCTCGGCAGCGTGACCGTCCATTATCCCCAGGAATAATATTTATACCCCATTTGGGGTAATATACCTCGGTTCCCCGACCACTGGTTTAGAGTATGTGGCCTTTGGAGAATAATTAAGATAGAAAGCTAATCTGAATCATTCCTGACTGCTTAGAGAAACCAGAGATTCCTCTCTGAGTCATTCAGCTACATTGGTATGTTCCTAGGGAAATGGTGACACAGACTTATGAAGGGCTTTCTGCTAGAGGTTAGGAAGGGGCAGACTGCTTCTTTATCGCACAGTGCTAGAACTGTGTACTCACTGATTGAAAGATAGACATAATTGACTGCAGAGGTGCTTTATTATATCAGGTAGACCTCGTATGATAACAGAGTTGCTTTGATGCCAGAATTATGCTAAACTTCTTTATCAGTCTGTTATCAGAAAGACATTTATTGCTTTTATAGTTATGTTAGCTAACCGTCCGTGTGTAAGAATGAATGCACATATGTACTGCATGACATTCAAAATGTAGTGCTTTTTAAAAGCACTATAATGTAAAAATAAATTTCTGGGGATAGGCATTATCCAAATATAATTGTTTTGTGTTTTTTTATCATACACCATTTCATTTCATTTCATTAAAGTATCACATAGCCAATCATATTGCTTTTATATTATACTTTATGCAAAGTAATTGTCAAATATTTATTTTTTATGTACTTAAAGATTTGCAAACTTCAACTTTATTAAATATTATGCACATGTGCAGCATTATATGTCCACTGGAAAGAATCATTATACAGTTAGTAAACAAGTATCTACTTGTTTATATTACTGTTACTATTGTGTTATTTGAAGTTCTTGAGAGAAAATTCACCCTGAATATACTTACCTCTTGATTAATACTTGTGGATTATTGTCCCATCCACGTGATATATTAATTTTCTAAGTGATACAAATCTGAAAGGTTGTTGTACCAGAGTTTTTCAGTACTCGCCTGTGAACTATTGTTTGTGTTGCATCATATTTGGAGCTTTCTGTACTACCAAGATTATCAGCATTGTCATTATACCTTTCTGATTTGATAGATCATCTTTATCAATATAAGTGTCAAGATAGCAGCCATCATGGTATATATTGTACTAGCGCTAGCATCACCATCCTGTTTATATTGGTGACCTATAAGTGGTCACTATGTAAATTTCTTTCATTTTAAGTTTTAACTCTGATTGTTATACGGTATTCAGAGTACTTATAAACATCTAGCAAAAAATCTAAGTAAGCACACTTACTAACAACTTGTCTTAGCAATTCAATAACAGTACTGGTGGTTTGGTCAGAAATTAGGTACATGTACTATTCATTGTTTGCAGTAAACCAATAAATATTTATACATAGGAGGAATATAGCAATCACAGGTGTCACTGTTGCATTCATAATACACAGGTAGGTTGCTGTAGAACACGTGCAAGGAGTTCCAAAGTAACTGAAGCGCACACCTGTAGCAGGAACCTCATGTTGGACAAGCCTTGTTGATCATGCATGACATTTCTTTTTTTAATGCTGCTGTTTATTTTTGTATCATAATGAATTTATATTATGTACAATTATATTACAGTGTGCTATATATATTTTTTTTTATACCCCTAATTCTTTGTTTACTATTTGCCATGATTATTTTAGATCTGACTTGCTTATATTCTCCTTAGATTCCCAGTAGTATACTTGTCTTTCATCTAAATAAAAACCTGTCATAAATCAGTGAAAACAGAATAACTGCCAGTTTAAGGAAGAACTTGTCGGTGCTGATATTTTATTTCACATTTCTAAGCTTGAATCAGAAAATGAATGAGTAGTTTTGTTCTGAAGTGGTGCACTCACGATTCACAAGGATGTAGCATGTTTGCTTTTTGGATTACTGTTTGACCTTTTTCTACTCCATGAAATGATTTAATTCTATAAATATGCGAGATCTGAGAGACAATGAAGGAAATGTCTTTAGTGGCCTTCAGTGGACATTAAGCGATGTGTTATACAAGTGTACCATGTTCCTTAAACTGTGCACTCACTATTTTATAATCGGACTGAATACCTAATTGTATTATTGGGCTGGATCCAGACTTAAGTAAGTGCTTGAAATTAGTTACTCCTGGACTAAACCATGTTGATTGCAGGGGAGTCATATTTCATCTTGAGAGGTGATGCTTCCCAGCCCAAGTCTAAATAACAGTGTGATAGTAAAGCTGGTCAGTATCTGTGTGCAGTAAGCTATTCAAAGATATATCCCTGCTTGCAAAGAATATAATTAACTCTATTAAATCTCCCTGCAATCAACATGGTTTAGCCCAGGAGTAACTAATTTCAAGCACTTACTTAAGTCTGGATTCAGCCCATTTTGTGTGGGCTGTGTGGCTGAGTCTGCAAAAAAAAAGAAAACTTTTATTGTCTGGTGGCTGATTGAATTTTCCAGCACCCTGTTCAATCTAGAAATATATTTAATACCCCTTTCAGATCACAGCCCCGGTTATATCCCGGGTTCACAGTTTTCCCACTGCAGGGCAGACCCGGGAAATTCAGAGACCCGGGTCTGCCCTGTCGTCATCGCAGAGCGTAATTTGTTTACCGTTACTCTGCCAGGGCAAGAGTAAAAAAAATTACACCAGTCAAGTGCGTTAGGTGCTACACGGGTTGAAAAACCCGGGTAGCACCTTTCACACTGTACCCCTACCCGTGTCGGACCCGGGAATAACCCTTCTTTTTACCCGGGTTGAATTCCCGGGTCTTTTGACACAGGTCCACCGGAAGTGCATCTTTCACATCACAACCAAATACCCGGGATTTTGCCGACACCCGGATTTTTGGCCAAAATTCCGGGTATTTGGTTGTGATGTGAAAGGGGTATTAGACAGATATTGGGCACTTTTCCAGTGTTTGAGCTAAGTAGTTGTTGGATTTTTTTTGTCTGGACTATGTAATACCCCTTTCACATCGCCGCCCCGGCAATAACGCTAGTCTGTGAACCGGAATTATTGCCATGTCACCAGATGATCCCAGGGTCAAAGACTGTTTCACATTGCAGGTTGACCCAGGAAATTCCATGACTCGGGTCTGCCTTGGCAGTAGTACACCATGTGATTTGTTAACTATTGCTCTGGTAACACTTGTTGCCAGGGCAATAGTAAAAAAATTACACCAATCAAATAGTTTCTGTGCTACCCGGGTTTAAAAACACTGTACCCCTACCCTGGCCTTCTTTTGTCCCGTGTCCAATCCTTGGATCATTAGACCCGGGTAGAGGCACCCAGACCCTTTCACACTGCTCCTCGACCCGGGTTGTTGCGGCTTGCCCCACCAATAACTCGAGTTTTTGGCGTGATGTGAAAGGGGTATGAGAGAGAAAGAAAAAAAGAAACCTAGTGTGGCTCACCCAGGCAGTCAGCCCTGCAAAAATCCATGCAGAGCCCTCTCCCCACTGCTAGGTACAACTAGAAACAGACTAGTGTGCATTTTTCTTCCCTCATAACAGGGTTTAGAGTGTTAATGTGGCTTCTAGTAACAATCAAATGTAATGATTTACTTAATAATGACTATGGTCTTTTCTAATGAGAACTAGAATACTTGCTTGTGTGTCCATGTGCTAGTCAATACAGTAATTAGTCTAGCTTTCAGCCAGATGATCTTAGTACAAGGACAAAGGGTGTTACTATGATACATATTTAAGTGCATTGGGCTGGATCTAGACCTTGTTAAGTGCATTAACTTAGTTACACCTGGGCTAAACCATGTTGAATTCAGGGGGAGTCAAGTTAATTGTATTCTTTGCATGCAGGGATATATCTTTAAATTGCTTACTGCACACAGATACTGACCAGCTTTACTTATCACACTGTTATTTAGACTTGGAAACATCACCTCTCAACTCTAATACTGTTTGCAGCAGATGAAATATGACTCCCCTGAAATCAACATGGTTTAGCCCAGGAGTAACTAAGTTCATGCACTTAACAAGTTCTGGATCCAGCCCATTGTTTGGGGCTTGTGGTAGTCATCTCCGGGTTATTCTTGTTAAATATAATATTTTTGCTTTTGCAGTAATCATTTTACTGATTGTTTAGAATTAGTGTTTTTATATTACCTGCGTTTTGTGTACCCCACCCATGATTTACTGAAAATCCCCGATCTTGTGCTTTCATGCATAGCTCCCTGTAATTTTCTCTTATGTTTTACAATGAAGGCGAACATGTTTCAGTTAAAGATTTCCCCTCCTTCAGAGTCTAACATTGGGTAATAAAAATAGTTTGTGCCTTCTCTTCTTGCATGAATGAATTCTAAAGCATAGCAGATTAGCCACCATGGCTTAGTCAAGTGATTGATAAAAGGAAGTAAAATAAATGGAAATACTTAAATATAAAAAAAAACAACTTAGTAGATAAATGTAAATTATCTTAAGTTTCCAAAAGGGAAGTCAATAATAGGATCATGTACTGTAAACAATCAAGAACAAAAACTTTAAATAAAGTTACCATATGACTCATTTTTGGTACAGCAAAACACCTGTGAATTTCACTTGTTTTCCATTAATTTATACCCATATGTCAGTAATGAGTACATACTGATGGTATCTAACATTTCTGCATCTGCAGAGCCACTTTAAGAAAAAAAATACCATACTTTAGCACTTTATGTATTTTTTTTATGCTGTTGGTAAGTGCCTTATTTTAAAATACCTATTAGAATATTTTATTTACCACATTGTTTATAGCAGTCAACATTTTCAATAATTCTGTTAAGCTACCCTTTAAATATTAGGACTGCTGCCCTTGTGGTCTTTCCCACCCGTGATTGAGACTATTCCCTCTACCTCTTGGGGAGGGGTTTAGATCATTTCATGGACATGTCCATGCTAGGCAGTAACAAACTTCTTTTGCACTTTGCTCATTTGGATGGCATCTGTTGAAGATCTTTTATTTATACTTTAACTCCCCTGATTATTGGTGTGTTTTATATGTGAGTTTATAGACAATCATATGGAATTTGAATGTAATGGTTTGGTGGAAAAGTTAATATATTTAATATACTTCTATGGGTTTTTTTGTAACAATCTGAAATATAGAGTAGATTCTTCTAGGCAGAGGTTGCATATTTTTTATTGTTGTTGTAAAAATACTCCTCATAGCATTTTATAAGCAGCATTTCTATACAAAGCAGTGTATATTTTATTGGTAATTAATTTAAATGGTAAAGTGGTATGTAATGTTCCAAACGTACCATTATTGAGTAATAACCAGATAATATCCTATTTAAATATCATATACTTACCAACTAATTTAAAAACTATATACACTCTTGAAAGAGGAGCTTCATATCCACATGCCTACTTACAAAGCTAAATTATAAATCTATACTCCACTTACATATATAACAGGAATAGGTGAAACAGGTAAAATATCCAAGGGTGGATGGTAGGGATCAGTAGCCTAGAGATCTAACAAGTGCAAGATTTCTGGTGTAAAGCTAGGCACACACGGAGCTATTTCTTTACAATACACCTTGACAAAACTATAGTAATGATCTGAAGCCCAGACCTGCATTACAATGCACTTGTACACTACACTACACTTTATTTTTTAGAGGAGTTTTTTAAAAGTGTTTCCCAACATTGTGACATTGCTGATTGCAAAAATTAGCCTGTTCCAAAAATTCAATGACATAATGAGCCTGATTCAGTTGCCCACAGTCCCTGATAGCGGTGCTTTTTCTGCAAAAAAAGCCAAGTAGCATATTTTTCTCAGAGATTCAGCAGGCCCTTTCCCCAGAGAGACTGAATACTTGGATAGCCATCCTGATAGCTATTTAACACAATCACACAGGTGCACATACTAATTAGCCTGACTTCAGAGTAGAGGCCCAAAAATCCTAAATGGTTATGCTGGATGAAATGTGCCCTCGCTCTCCAACCATAACCCTAAGAATCCTTAACAGGTTTTACCAAAGCCAAACTGGCTTAGCAAACTGTGTAGAAAAACAGCAGACATTTTCCTTGGCTTTTGAAAATGTATAGTATGGTAACTTGGGACATAGCCACATGTTACAGAAATACCCACATTCACACAATTACAGGAATATTGCATAAAGACAGCCTCCCTCCATACACACACATAAAGACATTGTACAGCAGGGATTCTCAGCCAGTGCTACATGTACATAAGAAGGGTAGAGGTGAAGAAAGAAATGAAAGAGAGGCTAAAGAGGACAGAATGATATTGGTCAGTAGTACTGGACCTGATTCCATAGTGAGTAACTGGTACACACCAAAGATTGAGAACCACTGCTCTAAAGTAGCACAAGTGCATCACATAGAAGCTACAACATACAAATAACAGGCAGGGCTTGTACATTCAGCGTGGCTCTCCGTGTGTGCGGGAGTCCGTTCATCTGACAGAGAGGGGGGGTGAACTGTCACTCCCCTCTCTCGTGCAGGCTTTAAGCCTGCCTTAACTAAAGCGTCTGTACGACCGATGATCCGCACAAGTGTGGGATACCCATATGACACTGTAAAATTACCATGCTTTCCCCACCCACTTTAGCGGGCAGTGGGGGACACAACCCATTTCTTCGGAAATGGCATTGCGCTGAGCTTCGTTCCGACTGAGGCTAGGCATGCTAGTTTTACTAACATAACATCTGGAGGAGTGCCTTGTGTGCATAAGTGGCCTATCGTTATGAACTCTGAGAGTTGAGAGCCACCAATTAAAAGGCACTTTTAAATGTGTCTGAGGTGCACACATAAGCATTACTACAATCACTGCTTTCAGAGATCATTATTTTATTGTCTATTAATCAATAAGTAAACTTCAGACCAGGTTGTAGACCTGACCCATAAAGAATGGCTCAACTGTGAATCACTAAACTCTTGCTGTTATCGTTTGCTTGTATAATTGTCATATCCTTTCAATAGTTATATAGCTTTGATTCATTGTTTTGGAAAAGGGAATCTGAAATGTTTTTAGCATTGTTAATACAAAACACAGTGGACTTGGCAAAATGTCATACTTTTATATATATTTCTAACATTGGAAGTATTTTCATCTGCAATCTAGTCTTACTATAAATTTTTAAGCAAGTTACATTGCATTTTACTGTTGTATTTTCACTAAATGACAGCAGCATATCAGTTATAAGTGGTTACCTATTTAGTTCAACATATACAATGTAAGAAAAAAATTATTAGTTGCAAATATGTTATATACTTAGTTTTATTAAATAAATCATTTTCCACAGAAAAAGAAACACCCTTTATAATATGTCACATGTTTCAAATCTGCTTTATTTCATTGTAGACGCTGCAAGATAATTGGATCGGGATAGCAAAACAAGTCTTCCATGTGCCCACAATGACTTTCTGAAGTGTGTACAAGCATGAAGACAGAGTGTCACACGAACAACTATTCAGTGTTTTCTGGAACATGTATATTAATAGAGAAAGACATCATTTAAAGGTAATGTATTTTACTTTAATATTTCATACACTATTTGGAGTGGTAAATATACTGGACTGGATCAAGAATCGCCACTTTTGCTTGTTTTCTGCTCCGTATAAGAGCAAAATAGCAAGAGCACATGTGTCCCCAAAAGGCTTGCAGCATGAAACTGGATCCTCAAGAACTGGATCCTCAGGATCTTTCCATGCTGGAAGCCTTTTTAATGGTGGGATATGCTAATCATACAGTAAGGGCTTGATTAAACCCTTACATATGATCCTAATTTACGACCCGACCCAATTTTGTGTGGCGCTGGTGCATAAATGTAAAGGCAGGCTTACAATTGCACTTGGGATTGCAGCAGTGGTGGAGTTCTGGATTCGGCCCATGGCAGTCTCTGAAAACTGTAAAATAATAAAACAAGGTTTTGCCATTTGGGGGGTAAAAAAAAAAATCAATGTGCATTCAGTATAGAATATATTTGAACTCTTTAAAGAGAAAACTAGAACATCTCACCCATATGCAGAGTTAAATACGTCTTGAGATGCATACACGATGCATCTTCAGCATATGCGCTTGGTTTACTACATATTAATTGTGTTAGTTTTCCCTTTCTTTACCCCATTCGTTCTCTTTAGATGTAAGAAGTTTTAGGTGTTGCATGCATTCAGGCAGATTTGCGTGCATTTGCTTTCTGAGCTTGTACGCAATTTATGTTGTGCAAATCACTAAGGTATCATTTTATGACACTTTTTTTATTGTTCTAAGACGTGCCTGTAACTTATTCACTTTCAAATGTAAAGACGCATGTGACTGCCCAAATTGGTTAGGTAAATGATTCAGTTAGATTACACTGGAGCCTCTAGTGTTGTCAACGAATGACTGTAAACATATGGTTGCTGCCTTACATAATCTGCTGTTATAGGGGGTCTCATGAGAATAAAGAAGTCTTGACCCATGCAGTGTTGTTTTGACTTCAAACCCATAGTAAATGAAATGCCCTATGGTTACTTATAATGGATGATCATTTTTTCTAAAATTCATAATTTTTTCCATAGACATAGGAGCAGTTAATAAATTAATATTTATAAAAGCTAATTCAAATGTGTATGTAATTTAAGTCTTTGACAACCATGTTGTTACTTAGGACTGTATTCAGACTTAATAACGGCAGGTCACTTACACACGCAGGTCACTTACACGCGCATGCGCCCTCCAGATGTTACTCTAGGGTTACTATAGTAACCCTAGCGTATAAACAATCGGACAAAACTTTGTTCCGTCTGAGCTGTGCTTCCGCTAAAGCGGTTGGGGGGAAGCATGGTAAGTGTACAGTGGGGGAGGGGGCTCCCACACTGTAGCGGATCAGCGGTCGTACGGACCACTGATCTGCACATTTGAGTTAATGCAGGCTTATGGCAGAATAAGCCCGCATGACAGAGGGGAGTGACATGGGGTGTGCACTCCCCTCTGTCTCGCGTAATAACAGACCCCTGCACGCACGGAAAGCACGCGGGAGTCTGAATCTGGTCCTCAGATAGGACTTGCCTAAGCATGAGAAGGATTCTTATGATTTGCTAGACAATTGCGTGCATTTGAGAAACACTTTAAATGTAACTTTTAATTTTATTTTACATTCTAAAATTCATATTTTTTTTTTGTGTTATCAAGCTTTTTACTTTCAATAGTTATTAGACTTTAGAAACTATCACATGTCATCTACAATCACAGTTTACCAAAGTAGTCTACTGAATTTCGGTTTCGTAATTTCAGGAATAGCACTTAAAGCATTTTAGTTTTTTTCTTAAAAGAACATCCGATTTTATACAAAAGCAGGTTTCTCTTTGACAGTAGTGGTTAAAGGGATTTGGTTCGGTATGGTATTGAAAGAATACTTTTCTTTTCTTGGACGCTATCTATTAGGCTATTGAAAACCGCAAACTGTCCGTCTACATCTGTACACATGTAGTACATGATCACATCATCTGTTCTTATAAGCTACCTTTCAACACAAGTAAATAAATTCTGACTCATTAAAAACTTTATATTTCAATCATTAGGGCTTATATTAGTCATTGTTGACTTTGCACATTGCTCTGTGACTCAGATAAAGAAATGTAAATGAGCTTGATGAATACTTGCAGGAAGTGAGAGTTTTGAAACCTACCTAAGGGCAGACCACAGATTTTCCTTGTTATATTTGTCCTTGCAGACTTTCAATTGAAAGTTTTAACAAACAATACCATTTTTTGCTTACATTTATCCCCTTTTTAAACTGTGGTTTTGTAATGTACTAGAAGACGTCCAGATAAGTTTAATCTTCGTAAGACAAAGGGGTTAATTATTATGTAATGTCTACATTATGGAGCTGATCCAGAGTTTTCAGCAGAAATGCACAACTCTGGATAGGAGGTATGGAAAAGTGACAGATGTGTCCCCCGCAATCGGAGCCGTATGGGCAGAGGATGCGGCTTGTACCAAAAAAAATCCATTTAGATTGTTATTTCAACAGGTACATTAATGCCAGAGCATAGTAGCAGTATCCCGCCGCTATGGTAGCATTAAAAAATAATTATGAAAGGAAAGATATTTTAAATACATTTTATTAAAAAAATATTTGCATTTGCATTGAAAATGACCTGCACTAATTACTTACACCATCCCCTGAGACGGTGTAAGCATTTTACAGAAACACAGCCACCTTTTCTCCTTTAAATATCATAGAACTCCTTTTTCCACTATCGCAGTGCAGATGGATGCAGACACAGGCGGATGGTAAGTAGTGCACCTATCTTTGTGTTCACTCCCATTCTGAGCATGCACAGTGCTCATTAAGGCTGCACTTTCGTCTGTAAAACAGAGGGATGCGCAGCTCTGAATCAGCCCCAATGTTTATATTTAGATCTGATGTGTATTGCATCGTCTTCACCTTTACTAGCCCTTTCTTCTATTATTTCCCCTAAAAAATATGGATACATACAATACAAATAGATATTAGAGTTAGCGTTTTTTCAGTTTGCGCAGACGTTTATTGGCAATAAATAAAGTTGCAGCTTATCATACTGATGTCAAATTAGTGAAATAAAATAACACAGCTTTAAATGTGGAACTGTGGATTTGGCTTTAATAAAGCATTAAAACACTGCTGGAACTGTTACAAAAAAGCCCATACCCTTTAAGGGTGCTACATAATGTAGCAGTTAGAAGAGCAGTAATTGCATTTTTATGCAAAAAGTGTATTTGCATCAATTTAAGTATATGTTTTCCTAAACAGAGACTTGGATTTATTTGGCCATCAAGCATACGTTTTATGTATGTAAATGACATAAAGGAAAACTTTATATGGTTTCCCCAAATTCTCCACATACACACTCGCACAACTTTAGAAGAGTCATCAATAGAATAACATAATGGTTGTTCAAAGTGATCTGGCTTTTACATCAGAAAATGAAATCAGCAGTGAACTATAATAGCATCTTTTGTGATAAGATTAAAGGATGCTTATCGAAACCACTATTATTTAACTGAAAAAATATTTGTGATCATTTAAAATATGTTGTCTGTTTTATCATACAAATCCGTTCTACCCTTTAACTAAATGTCAAATATGTAACCTTAGTTAGCCTACAAGAGAGAATGAGTCACAGCAAGTAGATAATTTTATTCAGTTATGCTTTATGAAACGTATAGCGCAGACTAGTCATGCTTTCTTTTCCAGAGACTCATAACATGAAACTATTGTTCCACTGTATGATATATTTAGCAAAATATTTCCAATGAGGAGCAAAAAATAAATGTATTCATTTTATGAACTGTAAATGCATGTTTTTCATAGAGGAGGTTCCATCTTAATCTTTCACTCAATTTCCTTTATTATTTACACTGCTGCCAAAAGCACTGTTTTGTCCTGGTGCTTGTGGGATCCTTGTGCTTGATTATGATTTAGAAAAAAATAAATGTATGTGGAAGGAACAAAGTCACTTTCTTTTGCCCATAATCCTCCTTACATGGGGCGATGAACTGGAAGATGAAAATGGATCTCCATCTGTTTTCACTACTTCCTTGGCCAAGGGAGGCCCAAGTGCTTTCCACTTTTAGGAATATTCAAAATGATTCAAATATTCCATATATAATGCAATGCTTTGTATACACTGTACTGCAAATAGAAGCAAGTGTAAGCTTCACTGTGTAATCCTCACTGCTCTGTTTCCCCAGGATGTGCATTAACACAACAAGTATACTCGGCATAACAATGCCACAATGGGATTTTTTACATTATGTTTTGGGTTTTTTTAATAAGAGAAATATTAATGCATCCAGCAGTGAGTTTTTGTTTTTTTTATTAGTGTTGCTTTGCAAATTGTAGATCTAAATGGCATTATAGTTTATCTATTAAAACATAACAAAAACAATAAAAGTTGGTTCAAGGGGGAATAACAACTTGAAACAGCTCTCAGTAAGAATACTAATTTGCCTAATTTTGCAAAATTAAGGGAGGAATATGTGCCCCTGTGAAGTTCCATTTTCTATTGCAACCATTACTTTTTCTCATTTTCAGTTCCCATATTGAATTGTAGATTTGTGAGGGGGGGGGGGTGATTTATGATTTGGGGAAAAAATGCACACCACAAAGAAACACAGTCTTGGAATAATATATTTTACAATAGCAAAATTAAAATTTACAGTATAAAATTCTTCCCTTCTCTTGTTCAAGGTAGAAAAAGTAGTGGAGAAAAAATAAAATGATAAGGACATATTAAGGCATACATGTATTTGTTTAGGACGAGCAAGTGTATTGCTTTATTGATTTCTATTTGCCATAGTCCCGGTTACCGATCCACAAGGAGCATGGAATATTTAACCAATATAGAATTAATCAATGGTGGTAATTTAATGTAGCTTAATGGTTTTAATTTTTCTGGAAAAAAAAATGTAATCTATCTTTCTATATATAATTTTTATAAAAGGTATATCAGTGATCTTTGTATGATAAAGGGGCTGTTAATTAATACAATGGCTAGCTGTAGTACAGTCCTCCTTTATGTGCCACACGGTAATTCCCTAGTTTATTAACATAGTGCTCCCAGTCTTCTTTAAGTTCTGGCACTTAAATAAATCCAAAAGGTGACAACACTGAGCACATCAGAGTACCTCCACAATAAAAGCATTAGGTTGTATAAATTAGCATGTTAGATCTTGTTAAGTAATCAGGTAGTAGTGTAATTTTCCATAAATGGCATACTGAGATATTTAATAGCTGAGAAATGCTGTCTCTTAATTGGTAGTCTACCGCTGTGTACAATAGATCTTTGTATGCTAAAGGGACTGTTAATTGATACAATGGCTGGCTGTAGTACAGTCCTCCTTTATGTGCCACACAGTAATTCCCTAGTTTATTAACATAGTGCTCCCAGTCTTTTTTAAGTTCTGGCACTTAAATCCAAAAGGTGACAACACTGAGCACATCAGAGTACCTCCACAATGAAAGCATTTGGTTGTATGAATTAGCATGTTAGATCTTGTTAAGTAATCAGGTAGTAGTGTAATTTTCCATAAATGGCATACTGAGATATTTAATAGCTGAGAAATGCTGTCTCTTAATTGGTAGTCTACCGCTGTGTACAATATCTTTAATGAAAAAGGAATAATTTAATACTGTGTAACCATTATTTGGCAGTTTTCGAAAGACCTGAGAAAATAGCAATTATCAGTTTACAATAACCTCTATCCTACTCCTGCAAATTATTGCAATGTAAGGATAAGTAGGATTTATCAATAAAATATATTTTATACACATCTTTGAGGTCTTTGCTTAATAATGAATCTGCTAGCTGCAACACAGCAGATGTATGTTTTTAAGGCTATGTATGGTAGAGAGTATGAAAAAGGTGACGTAAATACAAACACTAAACCTAACAGACGGTCTTGTCAATCACACCTTCCAAGAAACGAGTGACATTGCAAAAGAAACGCTTGCATTTTCTTCTGTCATCCTAGCACTGACGTCCCTGGTGTAATTTCATCTCTTTACTTCGTTACTTGGTGACTGTTGTAGGCCTCTCAGCCAAGATGTGAATTGCCAACCCATTTCCTTTTATAGGAAAAAATTGCTTACTTATGTCAAAGATGTAAGCATTTGCAATTCTAAAAAGTGATTTTTGTAGCACATTTATCAGCTGCTCATATACTGTACAGTAAAGAAATATTTTTTTTCAACTAATTCCTTTAAGATGGAACAATTAGTCACTGTACATTTTATCTAATGCTAACAAATAAATTATTTACCCAATTCGTAGAGTGCAAACTTGTATTTATTTCTAAATCTATATATTTGTATTTATTTCTAAACGTAATATAAGAAAATCAGATGATTCTGTTAAATATAATAACATAATAATTTAATGCTACTAACCTTTAACATAAGTCAATTGTATAGTTTGTATAATTTCTTATTGTCTTATTGTATATGTAGGTCATTATTCTTCCAATATGTAAAATGCACCATCATTTGTTTATAAATGTGTCTATTAATTTAGTCTTCGCATAGGCTCTGCTTGTAGATAAATTATAAGACAAAGCTGTAAAGGACAAAAAAAATGATTTTGTTTTAAACTGAAAAAATAAAGTACATTTTTTTTTCTATGTGCTGTTATCTTGAGAAGACTTGATTCACTCTGTTATGGCATCTATGAATTTCAATGGGCTCGATCCATAACTAAGTCCGACAGGGGACTTACGCTAGTCATGTGCAGATGTGCAGCTGTCTCTGAACATCTGCACATGCTCTCTCCTGATGTTGCAACTGCATAAGCACTAACATACATAACAATGTTGCGTACATCAGTACATGCGCTGAAGGGGCTGACCCTTCAGTTACGATGGCGGTATAAATGTGGGGTCGGGAGAGATGAAGCCCCGTTACGATTAGGTCTGCGACCTGTAAAAGTAAAGGTAGTAATCTGGACACTTAAGTGTCCAGATTTCCTGCCGACAGCATGTAGTGCAAGGGGCATGCACTCTCCACTATGGGAGCTTAACTATGGACCCCTGCATGCACATAGAGCGTGCGGGGGTCTGGATCTGGCCCAATCTCTTTTCTTTACTCTATTTATTTGTTTCTCCATCCAGTTGAGTATACCACAATACTCAAGTGATATAAGAGTGCTTCTATAGAAGCTGTAAATGGTGCTTCATATTAACATGGAACACTGATAGCTAGGATTTACACATAACTAAAACAGAATTTGGATTTGATTAGCATCTCCAACAACAATTTTCCTAATAAAGACTGGAAAAAAAATGACCAATATTACACACAAAAATATATGCCCAGTACATGTCTGTAAATAGAACAAATAAAAAAATCCTACTACTGCTAAAATGGCCTGTCTGCCATCTTTAATTGGGCTCCGTGGTTTTGGGTACTTAATTTTATTTCAGCTAATGCTTGATCCTAATCCGTAAAATAACTTTGCTGAAAGAATGATTATTTACTGCTGTTCAGGACAGCAAACTATTAACGTGTTAGAGGGTAGGAAGGGTTGGTGGAGAATAAGTACAGTCAGCATAACGGAACTAAGCTTTTTTTCCCCTATTTTCTTTCATTCATGAGGTAAAGCATATTTCTTGTGGGTGATTGACAGTGCTGTTTCAGTTCTTACAACCCTCTATCAGCATTGACTTGTTTCTATTTGTTTGTATAGTTTTTATCTCCAAAGCTGTTATCACTAACTTTGATGAACTTACAAACATCACGCCAATTCTTCATGAAATTAGTAAATGGTTATTAGTTACCTGAATAAATTGCTAATAGTTCTTTTTTCAATGCTGGCTATTATTTTCTGCTTTCCAAAGGTCAATGGGAATTTAGAACTAACCATTGCTCCTACATTTTATATTCTACATGGGGAAGGATTTTGTATAGTTCCCTTATTACTTTAGCATCCTGTATTTGACCAAGTAATCATACCTTAGGATCCTTGTTAAATAAAAGAGCGAGATGAAATGGATAAAGCTATAGCTATATAGCTGACTAAAAATCTGAAATGATATGGGTTTTTACTTTCAACCAATGGCAATGGCTGAATATGTCCTGTTATTCAGTCATGACATTCAGATAGAGCCAGAGTGATTTAAACCTGTTTATTATGAATAAATTAGCAAAACCAGACCAAATTGTGATGCCATCTGTGGATCTTTTACAATGTGTCAGTCTTGTTTTCCAGTATGAAGACCCGGAAAACACATACTCATAGGTTGTGCTGAGGTTTGGGAAACACTGATATCCTTCACAAAAGACAAGGACCTTCGTGCACCTAGTGTCTCTTTGATGTTTAATTGTATTTACCATATCTTTCATGAGAATATTTACTTACAGTTGCTGCAATGTAGTAAAATCCACAGTCATGATCCGAGGTCATGAAATGCCCCACTGTGGTGACCTCAGTCCTTTTTATACCCCTGTGTAATCACAGAATTAATCACCTGACTGGGCTGCTAGAAATATGGTGGTACTGAGTAACCCAAAGTATACCCACAAAAAAATCACTGCTTACGTTAGTGCTGTTTCTTCTATTTTTCTGAACAGATTTCCCATTTAACTTGACATAGCCATTATGTGTTCTGTCAATTTATCTTACTTATAGTAAATGATTAGGGCATATTACATTTTAGGTCATAAAAGGTTTTAAAAGGAACAAAGTCCTAGTAATTTCAACCACATGTGTTTTGCTAATTGCTTTGTTTCTATCGTTCACGCTTTCATTTCTCTGCAACATGAATAAAATAGATGAAATATTCTACGGTTTTCCCACCCCCGTATGTATTGCAAGTATATAAATGTAGCATGATGTGAACGTGCCATGAATACTGATGAAGCTATTGAGGTTTTTTTTTTCTATAGGCATTTCAGTCCTTTTCTTTTATTTATTTCAGTGCGCTGTGAAATTATTTTACTCAATCACAGTTTGTAACTCAATCACAGTAGATTTGCAAATAGGTGGAGGAATTGTGGAGCATATT
>WWET01002330.1:139487-160407 GCA_011038615.1 Limnodynastes dumerilii
TGGGTTGGATCCAGACCTTGTTAAGTGCATGAACTTAGTTACACCTGGGCTAAACCATGTTGATTTCAGGGGAGTCATATTTCATCTGCTGCAAACAGTATTAGTGTTGAGAGGTGATGTTTCCTATCCCAAGTCTAAATAACAGTGTGATAGTAAAGCTGGTCAGTATCTGTGTGCAGTAAGCAATTTAAAGATATATCCCTGCATGCAAAGTATACAATTAACTTGACTCCCCCTGAATTCAACATGGTTTAGCCCAGGTGTAACTAAGTTAATGCACTTAACAAGGTCTGGATCCAGCCCATTGTTAGAAGTTATATCAGTGCAGTTCAGCTTAAATAGTGAGTTTTGAGAAATTATATGTAAAATTAGTATAATGTTAAACCAACTTCTGATATGAATATTTGACTAACTTATCTTGAAGCATGTTTCATGACCTAAAAAATGTGGAAAAAACACAGAATAAATAGAAATTAGCATTACCCTTTTTTTCTTATGGCTCTATTTTAAAACTTTTATTAATAATAATAATAATAATAGTAATATTTTAATCTTCATAGTTATAATACTAGATCACATAGGGGTAGATGCAGACCTACGTTCCTTTTCCGTTTCAATGTGTAGCGTATTTACGCTATCGTAATTACTATGCACTCCCATCGGCACTCCCTTCGGTCGTACGTACTTTTGCCGTTTTTCGCTTTCCAAACCCTACCTTAACTTTTCAAAGCATAACTCCTGTTGGCCGTAATGGCTGCACGTACTTACACGCCTAAGCACGCCCATACTGTACGATATAAATGCTTCACCCCGCCTACGAAGCATAATTACGGGTGTCGTATGGCTGGCACGCCTCTTCGTCCGCAGTTACGCTCTTGATACTAGGATGATACGTACGTTCAGAGTTATGTGCTGTAACATCTGCAGCGCACATGCGCAGTACCTACAAAATAGCATTTTTACGTCTCCAGCTAGCGTAAATACGCTAGTGGACGTAGCTCTGGATCTGGGCCATAGCTCTTAAACCCCATTATTTTCAAGATCTTATTACTTCTGCATATATCTTTATAGCATAAAAAATTCTGAATAACAAGTAATGTCACCAAAGTTTCAGTGAGTATTTTCCCTATAAGGCACAAAACCCAGTCAATATAGCCAAAACTCTATTTATACAATTTATAAAGCAGCCACCTCAATTCCATGCTCTCTATGGCACTTCAACATGTTTATTGCAGATGACATTCCTTTGCCTGGGCCTATTTATTGAGTCCTAAATGAAATATCAATGTCGTATGTTAAATCTCTTTCAAATAAGGCAGGTGTCATTTCTTACATATAACCTCAGTGGTCGCAATACTGTACTATTTCTAGCAAAAGAGAGGACTATTTCCTTATTCTCCAATGGCAGCATAGAACCAATGGGTATTTCCCAGATGAATAAAAGGGCCCTTCCTCTTGTATTCTTTGTCTTTTTATTTTTCCTATCAGCAGCTTAGGATTTAGGCAGGGGTTTTTATCAGTTGGCCTGAATGTCCCTTGTCTGCTTTCAGTATGTCGCAGGCAGGGGCGTTTTAAGAAGTGAGGGGGCCCTTGTGCAGGATTTGCGCATGGGCGCTCCCCCCCCCCTTTCCTGAGACAGGACTGTCTGTCCTGATTCGCAGGCCAAAAATGGGTGGGGTTTACAGCGTCATTGGGCCCTGCCCCCTTTTCGGCCCGCGAATCGGGACAGACCCACCACAGGGGACAAAGAAATATTCATACAAGAAATGGGTAACACTGGAGATAGATCAGTATAGTGGCAGTGTCATCTAGGTTATTCTTTTCCTCCAATTCCCATGATCCAGAAGGTTTTGAATAAGATCACTCTGGTACACACCAAGATTATAGTGATACTCCCATTATGGCCACAACGCCCATGGTTTGCCCAGGTACTAGACATGGCAGCAGATGAGCCCTGGACATCAGTGGTATTCCCAGGGCAGCTGGGCAAAGTATCATCTTTGTTTGGAAATGCTTGGAAAGTTGGAAATACTCGGAACGCTGGTTCTCCACTAAGGTAATTTTCATAATACTTAAAGCCAGAAAGTCTACAACTTCGATAATATTCCACACAATCTGGGATATCTATGTAAATTAGTCCCTAGAGAATGGCCATGAAGTATGTCCCCTATTTCTATCAGTAAGTAATAGGATTCTATGCGAGCAGGGTTATATAAAGGATTATCTCTTAGTACTCTTATAGTACACATTTCCTCTGTAAGTGCCATTTCTGACCAGGATTTGGCCAAAGATAAAAATGTGAAATAAATTATTCAGGCTGCCACCAGGTTAAAACTAGCAATGAAACATCCATTGGCCCAATGGATTTTTAATTTAGTGCTTGACATTCTAACTTGTCATCCTTTTGAACTGTTAGAAAATATCCATTGAAGGTTTTTAACATGGAGCTACCAGAAGAGTCTTTGAGCTGCAGGTCTTTTGGGCAGAAGAACCCTATATTTGTTTCTACCAAGACAAAGTGGTATGTAGGACTAACTCAGAATTTCTGCCTAAGGTCTCAAAACTCCATATAAATCAAGAAGTGGTCCTTCTTTCTTTGTGCCCCAGTCCTATAGCAGAGAAAGAAAAGAAATACACCTTTGATATAGTCAGGGTGTTAAAAATGTATTTAGATAGGACCGCTGCATTTAGGAACACTAAACGGTTATTTGTTATTCCAAAAGGGATACACAAGGTACCGTAGTTCCAGCCACAAAATCCACTATAACCAGATGGATAAAATTTTGCATTCAGCAGGCATATATTTAGAAATATTAAGGTGCCGCCCAGGATTAAAGTTCATTCCAATAGAACAATGGCCACATCGTGGGCAGAAAAGGAGTCTGCTTCCATCCAAGATCTCCACAAGGCAGCAGACTGGACCTTGATATATATACCTTCTCTAAGCATAGCATTATAGACTCAATATAGACTTCTGCCAATGCTTGGTTTGGCAGGAAATTGCTTAGTGCACTGATCTAAAAACAGAACTCCTGCATAGAAGCATAGTTATATCCCTTCCCAATCTGCATGGATTTTTTTTTAATCATTTGCTTTGAATGTCTGTTTTCTTATTGCTCAAGGAAGTGAGAAGACCCAGAATACTGGAGGAGGGTCCCTTTTATACATCCAGGGGATTTATTTTCTTTTTCCTGTCCTGGCTCCAGCAGCAAGGTAAATAGCCATTGGTTCTATGCTGCCATGGAGGAGTCAAAGAAATCATTTAATCAGGTGTAATCTCACTAATTAATTATTTTCAGTTATTATATTAATTGGTAAAGTAGTCTATGGTGTTCCAATTTCACAATTTTTAAGTAGTAACTATGATGAGAGAGAGAGAGTTTCTGTACAGCTTGTAAACTTAATGTTAGCAATGTAATGTTGCCTCATCTCAGATTTTTTTCATTAAGGTTCCTGTAATCTATGTGTTTTTTTCGTTTTTATTTTTTATTTTGCTGTGGTAAAAAGTGTCCTCCCATCCCAATATAAAACTATAACACTGTCCATGTAACAAAAATTATAAATACAGATAGCTACAAAATTAGAATTCATAACTCAATGGTTGTAAACCATTTGCTTTACTTCAAGAGCCTATACTAACTATTTGGCCGTATAGAATAAACAGTAGAGAACTGGCCTTCCAAAGGGTTGTGAGTTTGCACCCTAGTGTAGATAACTTCTAAAACACTGTTCAACAAAAGGGGTTGACGTGAGGAGGAGGAAAAAACAGGAAGTACAACTTCTACTAAGAATGGGCTTGTCATATATTTCAATTTAATAACCACCACATTTCTACAAAATAGTATTAATATCTTCAAATGGTTATAGACTATATTTGTTGTCTTCAAAACCATAATATTATATATATATATAATATTATATATGAATACAACATAATAAGTGTCCTATTTTCAATAATGTGAATCACCTTTGAGAATAGTTGAACAATCAGTAGTAGTTCTGGTGTGCTAATCTTTTCCCAGTGTTTAAATATCTTCTATAAACAGTGTTCTCTGTGTTATCCTTACTGTTAGGAAGAAAAAGGGGGTTGCTGTTACTATGACAGCGTTTCATCCCTTGTTTGCTTGTGTGATCTTAACACTTACGTAATAAGAATAATGGTTTGTCCTGGTTTGGCTCTTCCAAACCTACGTGAGTCAGTTGACTTCTAATTTATGTATAATTTCTGATTACTTACATGTTGCATATAAGGATAAAAAGAGATTACAAACATAGATCATGTTAGCAGGTGATTCTGTGTTAATAAAAAGACATCTGAAGTTTGAATAGAGTTGTGCATATCCTCCGCTTCATGCACTTCTGGAATTTTTCACTATTCCCTAAGTACTTACAATACAACCTGTACACCATGGCTTTATATCTGATCCACTATTTACTAGTGAAGCTTCCTTTTAATTGACTTTCTACTTCAGACTATTTTCTTTTTTCGTTACTAGCCCTTTAATATAGGAAACTGTTTATGTAGAATAGAGAGAGTAGGAAAGCATAAGTTTTTCTTACCTAATTCTAGCAAGTGCTCCCTATTACATTTGCGCTGACTTGATTGTTCAAATTGGTTTCCAATACAGTAAAGCATTGCTAAATGTATAGTTAATAAACAATTATGGTCATAATTATGGTCATATATGTTGTTAACAATGATCACTCATTTAGACTATTAAATATAAAATTGAATTTTAACAGTCTTGCAATCTGTTGCAATTATGGAACACTTAATTGTATAGCGTGCAAGTTTATATGATCTGTCCACAGCTATTAAATCAACCCTCGTTCAAGTGAATTTACTGTACAAAACTCAGTGGAGAGTAAGATTATTATCTTTTAAAGTTTTAAACTATCTCTTCCTACTACACCATAGCACTGTTGCCCCTTATTCTTCAGAATTCTTCATTTTGCACTCTGATGCTTTGACAGTAGAGACATTGCACCTCAGTTATAAGCATATGGGAATGTAAGGGGGAGACAATATTGAAAAAATTCTAGACTCTAGCAAATCTAATATGCAAAAGAAAGTGGACAGCTTGCCTTCTCTCCAGTAACTCTGCCCAAATTGAGGCTTAATATTGAATAGGATAACTGATAGTATGGGGAAGGGGGGTCTTATCTTTTTTAAGCATTTGAGTATAATAATTTCACTTTTAACTATAAATAATACACCAACATAGGGCCATTAACTATATTGATATTTAGTTCATATAGTTTACATATAGGACCAGATTCACACTTAAGAAGTTTCGGCTTCTTAAGTGCGGTCATTTAAGTATGAACCTGCTACACATGCATAGTAGGTCATTTATGCAATCGAAGTACTTCTTAGGTATGTAGATTGACTATGTGCAGTCTTCAAAGATAGCACATAGTTAGTTAAGTATAAAGAGGCGTGCCAGAGCAGCCTCGGGGAGTTTTTAGGAAGAAGTGAGTGGGGGGAGGTATGTAAAGAGGGACGAGGTGAGCCATTTTCCATTCTCCATGCATATTTTCTTTCTTAAGAAGGTAAATACGCTGCATATGATACTATGTACTTTGAACAATGTATTATTTGCTGTAACGCTGAACTTGAATAAGAATAAAAAACAGTTTAAAAAATTATGAATCCTATAGTGAAAATGAAGATCTTGATAAACAGATGGGAGATCTTGGTAAGGTAAATACGCATGGTTACTTAAGTGTCATTAGGCTCCTAAAAACGGGGTGAGTTAAGTGTGAATCCGCCAACACATAACTCACTCTTAAGTATGAATACAGTCTATCATAGTTCTTATATCAATAATACATCAAATGTCATTTTTAAAAATAATTTTATTCTATATTATAAAAATATTTAAAAAAAACAACATTTTTTTATAGCTCTGCTCTAACTCTGCAAGAGTGCCTGCACTGCAGGAACATGTAATGGACATCATTAGAACATAGGTAGCTTTGCATTTCATAGGATTGAAGGAAAAACCTTGAAATGTCTTTCCAGCTGGTTACTAAGTTACTGCAATTAAATATCTGCCAATCACACTGTACCTTGGTCATTTCTTTTATGCATATCCTCTTTGTGTTTTTTTTTATAATGTCTCCTATGGAATGTTTTTCTATGGAAATCTGTTTCTGTATTTAAGGAATGATGAATTTTTGAAACCATTAACTGCAGTCTCCGCTAGCAACGATTAAAACTAGCATCTCAAAACACACCTACCTATCATAAGCATCTATCTTTCAACTCTGTCGAATTTTATTGTTGCAGCTTGTTTTTTGGTGATGCTGTGAATTTTTTTTACGTACCCTTTTACTTCAGGTGCATGTGCTTAGTGTACTGTAACCTTGTGGAAACAACTTAATTTCCTCTCGCCACATGAGTTTTACTTTCACTGTCGCAAAGATTCATTTCATAACACAGTCATCCTGTGTCTACACTGAAGGCGGAATAATTCACTAATGTATAGGACACATCTTAAGAGCTAAGAAGCAAGTTACAGTTTCCTTGTTGACTTTTAGTCCTAATCTATAATGAAAGCCATCCAGTGATTTACAGGTACGATTTATGGAAAACCTAGTCTTTGTTGTTTGTTTTTAGCTTTGTTCCTTCCCCCCTTATACTATGTAACATTAGAACAGATTTAAAGAATGTTTCAGTGAAGCACATGCTTGGCTTCTCTCAGTGATCAGAAATGAATTGTTTAGTATGCACAATTACTAGCATGGTTTTAAGCTGCATATACACTGCAAAAACAAGATGTTTATATTATAATAATTAAATATTGCCTACGATTTAAAGCTTTTCTGCTCTTCTGACATTCTTCTGTTGTTGATCAATCAAATGATCCAATGCCCTTTGAAATGATTCTACTTGATATTAATATGAAGACTATTGATACAAAGTAGGCAATTACTACTACTTACTTTCACTGAGGAGCAGGTATCAAAAGGACTTTCATATCTGAAAGTGGACAAATCATTGGGGCCAGATGGGTTACATCCAGTAATTTACAGAATCCCAAGCAGCATGGATTCACTGGGGGAAGATCATGTCAAACAAAGCTTACTGAATTTTTTGACTAGGTCAAAGTATTAGATCAATGGGGAGCTGTAGACATAAGTTATCTAGATTTTAGTAAGGCTTTTGACACTGTGCCGCTGTTATATAAGCTGGAAAATTTGAGATTGGACTGAAATATAGTTGTGTGGATATAATCTAGGTTACAAAATAGATAATAGAGAGTTTGTATAAATGGAAATCCTTCTGGGGATGGTAAAGTTACTAGTAGAGTTCCCCAGGGATCTGTACTTGGACTAGTGCTGTTTAATATTTTATTTTATATATTATTAATGATCTTGCTTTGATATAAAGAAAAACATATGCCTTTTTGGAGATGACACAAAGATATGTAAGAGAGTAGACACACCAGAAGGGGTACAGAAAATTAGTGATGATATAGGTAGACTAGAAAAATGGTCAAGAATGTGGAAACTGCAGTTTAATGCCAGAAAATGCAAAATCATGCTCAGTATATCATTAATGGCACTACATTAGAAACTACTGAAGAGGAAAGGGATCTAGGAGTCACAATTACATGTAACTTAAAGATAGGCAAGCAATGTAAAAAAAAAAAAAAGCATCTAGAAAGACAAGTCAAATGCTTGCAATTGGTATGGCCTCACCTAAAAAAGAGTATCTAAACGTGTAAAGCAGAGGTAATACATTCATGTATCAATGTATCAAGAGGTGTAACCAGATAGAGGAATTTTTCTGTCATTTTTCAAAGGAAGCGGTGCAATAGAATGTGAGGGCAAGCATATAAACTGGAGGGTGATAGGTTCAGAAGAAATGTGTGGAAATATTATTTCAATAAAAGGGTGGTTTATAAGTGGAATAATCACTCATCTGAGGTGTTTGGGTTAACACAGTAGACTAGTTAAAACATGTATAAATATAAAGCTTTCCTAAAACTCAAACTAAACTGAGGGTAAATAGGGTCTAGGGTCAGTATAGTTTTAAATAAATAACTGGGCAGACTTGATGAGCCATGTGGCTCTTATCTGCCATCACTTTCTATGTTTCTATGATTGTTGGGTATATATACAGATATTACTGAAAACACATGTTTATCGGCACAACAATCTTGCAAAATTGCTGTAGTGTGTATGCAGCTTTATTCAGATATTGGACAGATGCAGTGTGCCCTACAGTCTGTTGAAAACTCACAGTTTAATACCTATTTTCATTATTTTTGGAAAATCTGAAGTTCACACACTTGTATCTCTGCACACATATATGTCTGTTTAAAACCGCTAGACCAAGGGACCAGTTAGTGAAAGTGGGCCAGATCCTGAACTCTAGCTGACAGGGGACTTACGCAAGTCAATTTGCGCAAGTCCCCTGTCAGGGAACATTTGCGTATGCGTGCCAGATGTTCCCTGTGCATAAGTACTAACGTACGTAACAAAGTTACGTACGTCAGTACTTACGAGGAAGAGGCAGACCCATCACTTACAAGGCTCTATGACCCATTTAAATGAAGGGTCTGGGGCGGGGGAAGCCCCGTTATGACTAGGTCTGTGGCCACTAACCTAGTTGTAAAAGTTAAGGTAGGAATCTGGACACGTAAGTGCACTCCCCACTAAAGAAGCGTAACTACGGACACGTAAAGCATGAGGGGGTCTGGATCTTTCCCCGTACGAAAAGTACGAAGGAAGTAGCACTAGTGATGTTGCCATAACCAGGGAAGTCTGTTCTTTTTTTTTTTTTTTTTTTTTTTTTTTTTTTTTTTTTTTTTTGTGTTTATAGTGTCATATTTTCCGAAGGACATCTAATCTTTATATTTTCTTCTTACTTTTATCTTATCTCTTTTTTGATATATGTTTTTCCAGTCAAGTTTTTTGATATATGCTTAACTTATGTTTTTCCAGTCAAGTGACTGAAAATTCTCAGAAGTCCACAATTCGGTGTGCAGAGAGATGAAATTTCTGTACAAGAGGGAAAGCCCACTTGCAAACTCAATACAAACACTGGGGTAGATCCAGAACTACGTTTGCGTGCGTACCTTCTATACACTCCCCTAGGCACACCCCTTGAATGTACGTATTTTGTCAAGATACGCTTTTCAAACCCTGCCTTAACTATTGCCAACGTAACCGCAGTGATCCGCACACGTACGTATAGGCAACGCGTATTTACGCAGCTAAGCACGCCCATACTGTACATGTTAAATACAAACCCCTGCCTACTTAACGTATTTCAGACGTATATTGGACTCACGTAAAATTGGCACGCCCACACGTAAGTATTTACGTGACACATATGTGAATGGCCCATACGTTCACAATTACGCTACGTTACGGAGCGTATTTTCTATGGTACGCATGCGCAGTACTTACCAAAAGGCGATTTTACGACTCCCCCATACGTAAATTCGCTCACAAGCGTTGTTCTGGATCTGGCCCACTGTCTAAAATGTAATTCCTCTTACTTGATGCAGTTCACTTAGTTAGTTCAGATTCGTATGCATACACAATGTTAAAAAGCAACTACAAACTAGATGCAATGCATGGAAATTGGGGAACTGGCCCTATATAACTAATTATGCAATAAAATGTATTTGTTCTTTTTTTAACTATTATACATACAGTGCATACCATCTAACCATATAAATACTGTATATGGATATCCAAAGTCTTAAATTGAAGGTCATGAAGAAATACATGTGGATAATAACACTGAGTGCTATTATCACTAAATTGAAGCTTGAGTAATTTTTTGCCATCTCTAAATTGAGGGTCAAATAGGGTCTAGGGTCAGTACAGTTAAAAAAACAAACAAACAAACAACAAAGATAACTTGGCAGACTGGATGGGTTGTGTGGCTCTTATCTGCCCTCATTTTCTGTGCTTGTGTGCTTCTAAGTATATACCCCGGGACAGTGTTTCATCATATGAATGTGGTTTGGGGAAAATCTAAATGTAGAATTCTTAATTTACTGTTTAATCTTCAAGTGAGGGTTAACTATTGTATATTAATTCAATTGAAAAATACTATATAAATAAATAAAAATGTTAATTACTAAGGAAAGTTTATTTTAAATATTTAGAATTCGTACTTTGTAGTTGAAAATTAACATATCCAAAAACTGCTATGCAAAGTGCTGAATGTCAGTTATAGTAGTCAATATTTGGTTAGCCCTTAAACCTCTGTAAAATATCCAGCTGGTTAAGAATGTATTATTTGTACATAACAGGAAGTTACTTAATGCAGTCTTTAAATGAGGATTATAATCATCTCACAAAACAAATACTCTCAGTCATTCTAGTCATGATAATACTAAATGTTGAAAAGTTGATTTAACTTACAAAAATGTACTTCTTTCACCTTCTATTTCAGGTCATGTAACTGTAACAATTAATAAATCAGTGACTGGTTTAAAGAAATCTAGTGATTTTCTTAAAGATTAGAGTTGTGATTTACATTTTTTCGGGTTAGGATGTATGTATGAGGGTTTTTTGTATAATAATAAACTCTTTCAGTAGAAGTAGGGTTTAGTTGTCAAGAACATATGGCAGTAGAACAACATTGCAGCTTTACCCTTCTTCAACAGTGCTTGACTTTTTGGTGTTTTACTGTATTTTTTTTTCTGTCAAACATGTGCTTTATAACCATAATAATTCCACTTTACACTCACCTGTGCAGATGCGTCTTAAAGACCGCATATACGCAATCTATGTAACGAAAAGATATGTATATAATGTAAAAAAATTAACTACGCATGTGGAGTAGCAAAAAACGGTAAACTACGGATGTATATGCCATACGTCCGGTAGTGTGAATCCGGGCCTTAATGTTTACCATGAAGATACCAAAATATAATATGTTACCCCCTTGAAGCACAATGGACTGGATCCAGCCCTGCAAACATCATCTCACTTATTCAGTGAGGGAAGGATGCATGCACCCTCCAGATGTTAGTTCCGTATGATAGGTTTTATGATGAAAGGTGCTGTGCTTCTCCTCCGCACACTAAGGTGGGTGGGGGGAAGCATTTAAGTTGTATAGTTGAGGAGGGATTAGGTATTTATGAGTGGATAAGCGGTCGGATGGAACGCTGATCCGCTTGTGTGAACTAAGGCTGCACTATGGCAGCGTAGGTAACACAATATCCGTACAAGAGAGTGGAGTGACAGGAGTTGTGCGTACTGACAGAAAGCCTGTGGGGGTCTGGTCAGGTCCAATATCTTTTGAGAAAGATAATGTGCTGCTAAGGCTTAAACAAAGCATCTGATTTCTCTTTGCAAAAATTCAGCATTTTTTTCAGAT
Source organism: Limnodynastes dumerilii (assembly GCA_011038615.1). Lineage (NCBI taxonomy): Eukaryota > Metazoa > Chordata > Amphibia > Anura > Limnodynastidae > Limnodynastes > Limnodynastes dumerilii. The sequence goes on from WWET01002330.1 coordinate 150,841, forward strand.
GGCATGTATTAGGCCTTATACAAACCGCAGCAGAAAAAAAAACACTTTTAGGTTTAGAAAAAATATAGTCATTTTTTTGTGGTTTTCAGAGCACAGGTTTGGAAAAAAAAGTTTGTTTAAATATGCTTTAAAATCATTTAAAATACCTGAAATCAAGACACTGTAAATCAAGGAACTGTTTCTAAAGACCTTCAATGTTTTAGCAGTGTATGGACTGTTAGTTTCTCTTTAAAGCTGTACATCAGCATGCAATGCACATTAACCACTCTGCTAATCAAAGTGCTGTTCATTTCTGTGTCAGCAGGTTTTTTCCCAGATACTTACATCTGCTCTAGGGTCTGTTACATCTAGTGAAAATGTGCCTTTTTATTGGGCTGACCAATCTACTGTGACTTCATATTAAATGATAGTATGTCATTTCATTACCAGGAGGCATGCTAAAGAGGTCTAGAATCTGCTTTTTCACAAAATTCATGACCTACCTCTCTGAGTAGGGCAACTGCTCAGGGCACAATGTTGAAAGGGGGAACTGATCAGTAGATATTTAAGGTTAATATTGTTTTATTATAGATCTAGAGGGCACTAGTTTTCCTTTCTGCCGCAGGATCTAAAATGTCTAGCTTCTAGTTTCATGAAATGTTAGGCAAGGTTTGTACCAGTCAACCGACTTCAACCTTTCTTTTACAGTTGTCAAATGTTTCCATCACAAGATTCAATTAATTTAAATAGAATGCAAATTTCTGAACATAAGTAGAATAGTGAGGGAAATATTGAACCTCTGCTTCAAGTAACGGAACTGAAATTGATGTAATATGTATGTACTAATAGCATATTTAATTTCAAAGTAATCACCTTGATATTTATGTTAGAAAGGGTTATTTATGTCTTGTGAACTGTAGAAATGGGGAATCACATACAAAACTTCAACTTCAACTGTGATGATAGGCAATACATGTATTTTATCCCTTTTGTGTATTTTCAATATTCTGAATGTGAAGCTGGCATTTATTGATCAACTTTGCCCAGAACGGGTCTTATTCTCTAGAATTCAGTGCATTTTTCTGCAGTTGGTGCCCAAAAGGGTTGTTTTAAGTTTAAGGTTTATTTTATGGTAGTCTAGACAAAAAAAACTAAATTTATGTAGATTTTATGCTGTACTTTTTGTTTCCATGCTGTTGTATTGCCATATTTCTGCATTTATCCTTTTCTCAGTTTGTCTAATAATACTTATTACTTTATTATTTATCATTAAAGTTTGCAAATTCTTTAGATGTCTATTTTCAAAGTTCCTCAAGCTGAAGAATTGCTCAATGTTAGCAAACTTAGGTTTACCCCCCAAATTTTTTTTTTGCAACCTTTTCTCCTGTATATTATTATTAATATGAATTACATATTGTTAATATGAAGACTTTTTTTATATTTACTACTTTACACATTGTACTGTCTTCTCTAGACTCCGCATCTAGTTAATAATACATCAATGGTGAATCACTGTATTCGTAGGTGGCATTGTATATTAGGTTGACTAGATTTTTGTTCTATACAGATAATTTTGTATACCACTCAGACTGGGAGGTGTGCAATCAGAAAATTGGTTATTTTAATGAAATGTAAAAAAATATTGCTATTTAGTATTTAAATGAATTTTCATAGTTAATGTATCATTTTTTAGATTTACAAGGGGTTAAGAAATAATTTACTATACAAGTTAAAGACCACTCATTTATTCCTTATCTGACCTCACATTACTGAGTTGGCTAGCAGCCATATTTGCACTGGGGAGCAGTAACAGAACAAGGATTTCATGTGCATAGTTTTCTTCTCTGATCATCTACTCCAGTGGGAATATCTAGTAAGAACCGATAGTGTAGCAGTGTGGATACATTGGGGCTGATTCAGAGGTGCACTCACAACCTTTTTTTAGGTGTTAGTGTAGACCTGATCAATACCATGTTGAACTGGGGAGGCTATTTTAAATTGTGAAACCCGCATTAGAATTAAGAGGTGGTTTCTTAGCTCAGCTCTAATTTATGGGTTAAACATAAATCTATGCAGTATTTCAGATCATAGTACAAAAGTAAAGTATTTACCCTGCATGCAAAAGATTTAAAATGTATTAGTTCCCCTTATTTAGCAAAATAGTTTAACCTAACTTTACACTTACACCAGGGTTGCCGACTATTTAGAGCTTTCCCTCTGGGAGAACCCGGAGGAAAGCCACAGATTTCTGCAAGGGGATGGGGCTTAATGACGTGATTTATGCAAATTGACATTATCCAGCCCCACACATCCCTAGTAACGCTAGGGATTACAGGAGTGATTAATGGCTGGTGGGGTTTGCGGGAGCTTTGCTGGCTCTCCTGGGATACTGGGAGAACTGCCCAAAATTCAGGAGTCTCCCGGATATTCCGGGAGAGTCGTCAACACTTACGCCCTTACTCCCAAACTCTGAATCGGCCCCATTAGGTTTTCAATCTCAAGTGATTATAAATAGTCTATATATTAGTTTGATATTACAGGTCATTGTAAAATCATTTCTTTAATGCAAGGTATGTTTTTTGTCATATCCTATGTGGGAAAACTATAATATAATACTTTTAATAATTTAGTATATTCCTTCAGAATATATCATAATTCTTACCTGCTGGTTATGGTAAATACCTCTACACATTGTTAAAGAGGGTGTGTGTAATGCTAATTTATTGGTTAAACATAAATCTATGCAGTATTTCAGATCATAGTACAAAAGTAAAGTATTTACGCTGCATGCAAAAGATTTAAAATGTATTAGTTTCCCTTATTTTGCAAAATAGTTTAACCTAACTGTACACTTACACCAGGGTTGTCGACTATTTAGAGCTTCCCTTTGGGAGAACCCGGAGGAAAGCCACAGATTTCTGCAAGGGGATGGGGCTTAATGACATGATTTATGCAAATTGACATTATCAAGCCCCACACATCCCTAGTAACGCTAGGGATTACAGGAGTGATTAATGGCTGGTGGGGTTTGCGGGTGCTTTGCTGGCTCTCCCGGGATACTGGGAGAACTGCCCAAAATTCGGGAGTCTCCCGGATGTTCCGGGAGAGTCGTAAACACTTACGCCCTTACTCCCAAACTCTGAATCGGCCCCATTAGGTTTTCAATCTCAAGTGATTGAATAGTCTATATATTAGTTTGATATTACAGGTCATTGTAAAATCATTTCTTTAATGCAAGGTATGTTTTTTGTCATATCCTATGTGGGAAAACTAAAATATAATACTTTTAATAATTTAGTATATTCCTTCGGAATATATCATAATTCTTACCTGCTGGTTATGGTAAATACCTCTACACACTGTTAAAGAGGGTGTGTGTAATGCATTTGAGGATTACATTTGAAAGCAGACAGAGAATAAAGCAGAATTTTTATTTAACATATAACAGATGTAAATGTGTGAAAATGAAACATATATTTCTAAAGAATCTTGTTTTGCAGAAATTCCTTTCTACATATAGGTTTGACTATTTCTGATATATACTGTCTTATTTTCATCAAAAAGCAATTAACAGGAGATATATTTTCATTAGTTAACATTTCCTATCTATGAAGCAATGAGGAAGATGTACAGGTGCAGTATGTGTTGCCTTGGAAACATGATCCATAGATATCTTTGTTCTTGAGCTCTTAAACCAGGGAAGCCTCTTTCAAACACTGTCATCTCTTATTTTGCTGCTGCATTATGTATTTTATTTATCGTGACTTTTAAGCTAAATTGTTGTAGCCACATAGTAATATGGGGTTTATGCACAAAGAGCTTGAAATCTACCAGCTAGGCAAGTGTTATTGTTTAAGAGCAAGCATCCAGTGATGTCATTTTCATTAGTCATCCCAGTGGCTTGAAAAAGCTAAGACAGCATATTGTAGCACTGCACTGCAGGGCTAATGGTAGGGGAAGGAGAGTGCCTTCAGTCTGATGTTTGCAATAGAAAAAGCATTCAGTTTGTTTACAGATGTGTCGAGGTTTTACTTCATTGTGCATACTGGTATTCTGGTGGCGCTGTAAACTCTGGTTAGAAAGTAGTATGATTAGGCAGCGTCTGACACAATGGAATGTGAAGTAGCACATTCAGCGGCAATGAAGGAGAGCATATCTATCAGTGCCATGACTTGACAGTGCAGGGAGTATAAATGATCGTGTCATTGAGTGCTGTATAAGGTAACAAGGGAATTCCACTTCAGTAAATTACATTACTAAGACAGACCCAAAGGCATTGTATCTGAATGAGCACAGGAAAGTAAAGGATGTCAGCATAAAGCTGAAGATATTACAGAACAACTGGCTTCAGGCTTGGACTGAGCTGCAAGTTTTTATTCTGTTTTGGGAAAAATGCATGTTTTATAGCTTGCAGATCTCATAGTCTTTATCGGATAAGACTGATAATCATCATGATCTTTTTTTCAATTTAATTTAGTGACAGGTAACTAAAAGACACAGGGTTTTAATAGTATGCTACAAGTCAAATCCTAACACACCTGATCAATGTAAAAATTCAGTCTTAACCTGCAGTGCATACTTATCCACATTTGTTTCTTCCCTCCTGGAGGTGGGGTGAGGAGATGAATTAGCTGACCATCTCCAGGTGTTTGATGTTCAAGCCCTATCTCTACTGAACAATGCTGTGAATCACAGCATTGAAAACAGTGGGCAAAGTCATAGTGCCATAATTTGCATTCATTAGCATCAAGTCCCGCCCCAATTGTGAATAACAGTAATATGCAGTGAGGAAGGAGTTTGGTGACACAATATTCGACATTAAGCCCTAATGTAAGCTAAATGCAGGAGGAGGGTTGTCTGCTCTCCTGGGATTATATATTATTATAAAAAGAAATGTATTAATCTTCTTGCTCCCTTCTAATGAAAAAAATCACATAAAAATTATGAAACATAATAAGTAATAATAATAATGGACCGTATCATAACTTGTAATTCAAGCATGTGTGGGGATCTATGCATCCTTCCAAGCTAGGGGAGTAGTAAGTAAAATGCTCACGCAGATGCATTCTGACCACAGTACCATCCCTTACATTTTCTGACTTGTTTGCATTTAAAATGCAGCAGATAAAAAATCTGGATCATTATGCAGTTTGGTAGCATGCCTACACTGTACATTGCAATACTAAGCCATGCCCACTTGTGGGTGCTACCAGGGCCCTCGGTTTCAAGTGTCATTAGTCATAAGTCTTACTGGAGCAGATTGTGTTCTGATTAGAAACATGTGCATGTGCAGGTCTCTAAAACCTATCTCTCATGCAGGTCTCTAAAACCTTTTTTTTTTTTTTTTTTTAATGATCTGACTGAACAGAATTTGCCCCATTCTCACCCAGTTCAATGATATTAGTCCATGTGAACTATAGGTCTTCAGCTGATGTGGTACTTAAGTTCCGAGAAAGCCTTGCCAGACCCTCCAACATGACTAATACAATTAGGTACAAAAGGCTCTGCTCCTTGCTGTCAGTTACTATGGTAACCACCTCAGCAGGAGAGAAAATGTTTTTTAAACATCGGTTAAATCAGAAAAAAAACAGATAAATGTGACACTTGGAAGCTTAGGAGCAAAGTATTTTATACATAATATAAGGGATCATTGCTTTCCAGAGCAATTTTAGTAGTACAATCATTTTGTTTCCAAAGTCTGTAATTTCAGCATTGATAATCATGGACAGGATCCAGACTGATGGAATGTGGCAAACGTCCCCATTCTGCTACTGTGCATGAACGCATTGCAGTCTTCTAGCACAGAGCTTGATCCTTTAGGAGCCATGCAGCTGTGCCAAAAGGCTTTTCTATTGGCATGGTAGGTTGCATACATCTAATACACGTGGTGGGAGGGGAATTGTATGTTAGTTGTACAGTAAGGGATTGTTTAAGCTCTTATTTACAATTCTTGTTGTCCTAAATTTTGAGGTAGGGTCTTAGGGCCTGATCCAGAGCTACGGCCGCCATACTCCCGCACAGGGGGTGTGTCAGGGGGAGTCAGCGATGTAACGCTGAGCGCTACAGCGCTCAGTGTAACATCGTAGCTCTGGATCAGGCCCTTAGTAACAGAAGTTCCAGGAGTTAGGATTGTGCAATGATCCATCATTGGAACTCCGCTGCCGCTGTGGTCCGAGCAGTATCTGTGGTGAAGTTCTGGATGCAGCTCCCTAAAACTAAACAGTGTTGAGAGTGCTTAGAAACATAAAATTGCCTGGGCTCTATAATCAGCCAATATCTAACTGTATTTTGGAATAAAAGCACCAGTTATCTAATGCTGAATTTTTTTCTGTTGTGAAAATCAGTTTTGAGTTTACTTCCTGCAACTTTTTGCACAGAAATAACTCTAAAGTGCCAGTGTTTATGTGTTTGACTTGCTGATTATTAGTTAATAAAAATATTATAGAACACAGTGTTATTATTATTGTCATTTACACAGTCAATGGATTCATGAAAGATGCCATCCTTAGATAGCTAGGATTATTATTTTTAAATAAGGGTGAAATTGGTTAAATATGTTTAAATATTTGTATCCTTAAATTCAACAGTTATAATTTAATTTAAAATAAAACTGTTGCATTAAGATTTTTCCTTCATGTTTGTAATGGATCCCTGGTAACATTTGACTGAAATACATGGTTTTCTTAAGTCCATAATTCCTAGGGCCAGATTTACTAAACTGTGGGAAAGGAAAAGTGGAGATGTTGTCCATAGGATTCAATAAGATGCTATCTGACATTTTTTAGTATGTAATAGGAAAGTAAGAGCTATATGGTTGCTAAGGGCAACATCTTCACTTTTTTTCCCCACAGTTTTATAAATCTGGCCCCTAATGTTTGTTGAAAATGCTGTTCCATATTGGAATATGTTCTGTTGAATGAATATGACACAAATGATAGGTGGCAGTAGAAACAATATAGAAACTTAATTTTATTCGGTTTTCTGACATTTCAAATATAGTTAAAAATGATACAAGTGAAAAGGCAATCCTTTTGGAGCTTGGAAATTCCCTTGAGGTGAAATATACATTCAGTTATTGTTAATAGTCTGTACATAGTTCTGTTTTCACCCTGCACAGCTGACGCTTGTGTTGCTTTGAAAAGATGCAAATGACTATAAAGCTGCTCAGGGCTGAAAGGAATTTTTGCTTTCCTTTAAGCAATCTGATTGTAAATTTCCTTATGATGCACTTATTCAGTTTGCTGATCTGGAAATTTTTATTACATGGGGAGAATGAAGACCTACAGTTAGTTTTTCATATTTTACAGAAATGACTTTCAGTCCCTTTTTGTTTAAACCCATGAGGGTTACAGAGACGTGTAGTGCATTTGCATAAAACTTTCACAATTAAATAAATAAAAACTTTTTTTTCTTTTTACTTAGCCAGTCAGTACAAAAAAATAGCACAGAAGGCATGAACCTCATGCTGGAGTATGTAACACACCAGAACAATTGCACCCTTTATGCTTTATGCCTAATACTTTCTCATAAAGATCCCATTTATGAAATGATCTGGTGATGTAAGTAGTTTGCACTGTGGTCTTCTGATGCCTTTTTTGAAAGTCATTGTAGTAGTTTCTCTCTTGAAAGAGAAACACTGAAAGGGAAGTTTAAGTAATCATTGTGGCCTGAGATGACCCTGGTTTCTTGAACTTGGGTGGTGCTTTAATAGCAAAGTAGGAAATATTTAACAACATAAGCCTTGCAGCAAGTGTGTGGTGCAGCATGTCCTACTCCTAGAGAACAAAGGGGAAATTTGTGTTTTTCAGATTTGTGCACAAGATCACCTTAGTGTGCTTTGTGTTAGGACATGTTGGTATTGCAGGTTTTTTTTTGTGAAGGCAGATTGATCAAAGAACAAAAAGCCAGTTACTGACAGAAGGGCTTTACCTGTTTTGTCATTGACATCAAAGATGGAAAAATATATTTTTTTTAATTGTTTAGTCTTTAACCAGAGCATGTTTTATTTATAAAGTTTTTATTTTGTTTTAAAAAGTATCATTTTAATCTGAGATTCTATTCCACTGCTCATGTAGTAGGTAGTTAACGGTATACTTGTTGTTTGTTTGTTTGTTATTTTTAGGAGATCTCCTAAATGTAGATTATTACAGGATGATTTTGGGGTAAGGATTTTCTTTTCTTTCGCAGCATAGATCCAGTCCTGGGACATTTTCCTGCGCTTCTGTAGCACAGGTTTTCTAGTGTAGTTTGAATGCTATACAGAAATGGTTTTTGGAAGTTAATTATTGTGGTATTGTGGGAGTTCACCTTTTTTTTTTTTTTTTGGTGTAAAGAACATTATAGGATCTCTAATTTGAAGTTATTTTGAATTATATTGTTACACATCAGGTACCATATATACTTTATATTTATTTATATATACACATATATATTTAGGCTAGAGATATATATTAATGTTCAGCTTGGTATGTGAAAGTCATCAGCCTAATAAAGTTATAAATGTGATTTTTTTTATAAATCCAGCATGTTAAATTCAAACCCTAAGTAACCACTGCACCATGCTAAGTGTAGGATCTTTAAAAACACATTACACATTCTACATTTAGGTTAAAAAAAAAGAAACAAAATATGCTTATTGTTTACATTACATAAAAAATGCAATTTAATTGTGTTGCCTTTATTTTGCCACAGAAGAGGTGTCACAGTGCCTGATTAACACCTAAGAAGCTGCTGCTTCTTACTACTAATACTACTAAGCATGTAAGGTCATACTGAGTTTTTTAAGAAAGATGAGGCGTGCCTGTGGAAAGATAGGTAAAGTGGGTGGGGGAGGGCTGCTCATTCTCTGTGTGTATTTTCCCTACTACCTAAGAAGGAAAATACGCACAGGTATTTAAGGTAGCTTGTGGCACCTAAGAATGGGGGACGGGGGAGTGGACCATGCATGTCTGAACCTATGAATTTTACACTTAAGTGTTAATCAGGTTTACGGTCCTTACCTGTTCCTTGTCCTTGATAACCCTGCTATTTTGTCTGTGTAGTAGTTGCCAAATAACATGAGCAGGCTGCAGTTGCTCATCTGTTGCTGGTCCTAATCAGTGCTGAGATATTTAAACCTGATACGCTCACTTCTGAACCTTATTTTGGCGCCTGTTTATCCTCTGTGTATTCTGGTATAAGTCTCCATTACTCCTTGTATTCTCAGTATTACCCCATGGATGCTGCAGTGCAGTCTCCACGGTTCCTTGTGCTTCCAGCACTCCATGCTATGTCAGGGACTGTCAGTAGGGACAGTGATCTTCTATGGGTATGCTGGGGCTTTGGTGTATACAGACCCTCAGTTAGATCCTGTGATTGTATCTGCATAGTTGCTCAGTACTGCAGTAGTATAGTGTAGTAGAACTGTTATAATACTGTAAATACTGTAAAAGGTGTGCTATATATGTATTTATTTAAATGTTAGTAGCATGTCCACTAACATTGGGGTAGATCCAGAACTACGTCCGTCTTCCATAGACGGACATAATTCAATGAACAATAGCTACTGCGCATGCGTAGTAGCTATTGTACGTAATCTGCGTATCGTTT
>WWET01002330.1:170963-188677 GCA_011038615.1 Limnodynastes dumerilii
CCATCTATGTTAGATATATATATATATATATATATATATATATATATATAATATGCTTTCCAACCATCTTGTCACTTCTCAGGACACAATAGAGTATTCTATAACATTTTGTTCTGTAATGGAGCTTAAGCAACCGCTGAGATGCAGTTTGCCTACAATTTTCCCCTTGCTTAATGACTCATAGACAGCCACACACAGCATAAATCCCTCCTTTAAACATTAAACACGCATGCTGGGGTGATCGTGCTGCATCAGAATGGTACTGTATGCAGAGACCTGCCTAGCTGAATGTGAGAGCACAGCGGGGTGAGGTGACAGTTGTTTAATTAAATTAATCTGTGCTATTTACGCGTTTTCATTCATTATTTATCAGCTTATGTTCTATTCCAGAAATGATTTGTTTTAGATGACAGAATTACTGTTTACATTTAGCCATAGTTCATGCAGATTTTACAGAAAGGTGCTTCACTGTTGTTTACAACTCACAACGTGTTAACTTTTCTCATCAACAATTTTAAAAGATTCTACATTGCTACACAGCCAACCACAGTACACATGTTGGAGGAGTAAGGAGAAGACATCTTAAAAATCTATTTAAAAAAAAAAAGTAGGAGTTATAACAACCTTTAAAATAACTCCAAGCCATTGTGGTATTCAGAAAATGGCAAATACAACAAAGGTGAAAAAGATATCATTTGTGCTCTAAACTGTATTGTAATCAAAGAATTAAGTGGTAGTTACAAATATTCTATCTTGTACATAGGTCACAGTAATGCTGGTGAAATACTGGGAAGTAGATGTTGTATTTGACTATCTCTTTAAATTAATACTTTCTCTTGTATTTAAATGACTACACATGACCCCACCATATAAGATGCTGATCTTCCATCATTATGGCTCTTTATTCTGTTGCAGGTGTTTTGGTAGAACATGCGATTTAATGATAATGCTAACCCTGCATACATTTATTTTGGCTATGATCTTAGGAAACTAGGAAAGAGTAATAGAATTAATATAAAAGTAAATTGTTCACTTGGTCATCTTTTTTTTTACATTGGGAGGGAGGAGACAAGGTTTCAAATGGGAAAAATTGTTCTAAGTAATAGATCTTAATCGTGTATATATTGTACTTATTATGCACACACTATAATAAAAACAATAAAATAATTAAAAGTAAGCAATCCAACAGTATATATTATATAGTAAGCAGTATATGGGGGCCCCCTACTTAAAGGAGGTGGTTACTCCTAAGGCTGCTGCTGAATGTAACCAAGTAACATCTGTCCTTGTTGATTCTTATGTTTTTATGCTTGGTAAGTGGATAACCTAAATGAAGAGGTCCCACCCCCGAAGAGTAATTACGGGTGTCGTATGTTTAGCACGCCCCTTCGTGCGTTGTTACGAAGCTGCCCATACGCTCAGAGTTACTTTGTGAAAACATCTGCCGCGCACATGCGCAGTAAGTACTTATGGGTGCTTTTACGCTCACGGCCAGCGTAAAAACACGGGCGGCTGTAGGTCTGGATCTGGCCCTATGAATGTATATTTCATGATAAATCAGAGTTTCAGATTGGCAAATCGAGTTACATTTTATTTTCAGAGCTAGACACTCCCCTTGCAATGTTTACAGCTTCTTGAAGCCAAAGGACCTGATTCATAATTACCCATAGAATCTGTACGGTAGCCACCACTGCATATGGAAAGAACCACTTTAATGTCATTCTGGCACAAATGAAACTAGGGGTAACAGGAAAACTAGGGAGAAACCAAGAGATTAACACCTTTGCCAGATAATATTATGGCAGAAAAAAATTTAGTGAGCTGTCAAGAAATGGTCAAACCAGTATTCTGATTTGTATAGTATTCTGAGTAACAGGATACACAAAACGTAAGGTGCTGAGATTTATAGGTTAGTGCAAACATGTGCATGAAAGACAGGGGTAAAGCCTCCAAAATAGCTGCTGTGAATTAACAGCCCCTCTCAGCAGCTGCTCCCAGACATACCCCCTCCCCCTAACATAATACACAAAATGAGTCACAGACAGAAATTAACATAACCAAGGGCCAAATCCAGATTTAATGTGAAATTCTGTATTTAGCCTCCTTGACGGACAATAACATACGTAATTTCTGATTTACTATACTATACGCAGGAGAGCAGGGCACCCCCCTGCTCAACTCTATGCATGCAGAATATGCATGCAGGACTGACCATCCAGCATGCATATGAGATAGGCATAGTGGATGGCCTTGGCCTTTAAATCATACAGTAAGGGCTGGGTTTAGCCTTTATGTACGATCCGTACATAAAGGCTAAACCCAGCCCTTACTGTATGATTTAAAGGCCAAGGCCATCCACCATGCCTATCTCATATGCATGCTGGATGGTCAGTCCTCTCTTGCAGAGGGTGATTTCCGCCCGCAATGCAGCATCATGTGACTGCGTTCCGTTGCAGAAGTAGAATTACTGTGAATGAGCAGTACCTATTCAGAGCTGGTTTATGTATGTTGCATAAGTAAGTCGGCTCTTTTTATTAGTTCTGGATTCTGGACCTCTTTACATGGTGTCTATTCACAGTCCTTCAGTCAGGAGAACTTGCGTACACATAAGGCTCCCATTATTTTGTAATTACTGGGCCAGTCCTATATCCCTGTTTCATTCTATATAACAGATGTTATATCAATTCTCCCTGTTAATTAAGGCATGTAAGCATTATGATTTTGTTGTAGGAAAATGTTAAATGTTACTGTTTGAACTCTAGATGCATAGTTTATACAGCCTCAAGTACTTTACCCTGCAAAATGGTAATAGTTATCCAGGGCCATTTTCTCTCAGACCCTGCCGAGCTATCAACCTGACCATTACATAGTCCTTCAGTCCATTAATATTATCCTTCATTCTCCAAGTGAAAATCTATACTAACAAGCTGAGGTCACAAGGTAAGATAGTACAGCTAGCTTACATCTCAGCCAGGAATAAAATGCCACATTTTAATAGAACATAACCTCAATAAAGGGGTTTTGCAGCAGCGTGGTATACAGCATTTGACTCTTTTTTTTCTTTCTATGGGACTGATCTTATCGATGTCTCATACATTTAAACACAAAATATGGGTGGGCTGCTATGGCAGCCCTGGATGCCTATAATAGTATGGCTTGGAGCGTACACGCACAAAGCAGACAAGCTTAATGCAGCTATGTTACCATATACGTTGAATAAGTGCATTGCAGTACACTAATATCCTTACTGGAAATAGTGGCTATGTTTAGTGTGAGCCCTTCAGTCACAATGTAAACTACAGGTGAAACTTGAAAAATTTGAATTTTATTTCAGTAATTCAGCTTAAAAGGTGAAACTAATATATTATATAGACTCATTACGAGCCTTTTTTGTTTTAATTTTGAAGATTATGGCTTATGAAAACCCCAAAATCAAAATCTCACAAAATTAGAATAATGTGACAAGGTTCAATATTGTAAGCTCAAAGTGTCACACTCTAATCAGCAAATTAATTCCCAACATCTGCAAAGGGTTCCTGAGCCTTTAAATGGTCTCTCAGTCTGGATCAGTACATGGGGAAGACTGCTGACCTGACAGTGCAGGAAACCATCATTGACACCCTCCATAAGGAGGAAAAGCCTCAAAAGGAAATTGCAAAAGAAGTTCGATGTTCTCAAAGTGCTTTATCAAAGCACATTAATAGAAAGTTAAGTGGAAGGGCAAAGTGTGGAAGAAAAGGTTGCACAAGCAGCAGGGATGACCACAGCCTGGAGAGGATTGTCAGGAAAAGGCCATTCAAAAGTGTGGGGGAGCTGCACAAGGAGTGGACTGATGCTGGAGTTAGTGCATCAAGAGCCACCACACACAGACGGATCCTGGACATGGGCCTTAAATGTCGTATTCCACTTGTCAAGCCGCTCCTGAACAACAAACAACGTCAGAAGCATCTTACCTGGGCTAAAGAAAGAGAAAAACTGGTCTGTTGCTCAGTGGTCCAAAGTCCTCTTTTCTGATTAGAGCAAATTTTGCATCTCATTTGGAAACCAAGGTCCAAGAGTCTGGAGGAAGAATGGAGAGGCACAAAATCGAAGTTGCTTGAAGTTCAGTGTGAAATTTCCACAGTCTGTGTTGATTTGGGAAGCCATGTCATGTCTGCTGGTATTGGTCCACTGTGCTTTATTAAGTCCAGAGTCAACACAGCCATCTACCAGAACATTTTAGAGCACTTCATGCTTCCTTCAGCAAACAAGCTTTATGGAGATGATGACTTTTTCCAGCAGGACTTGGCAAGCAGACAAGCTTTATGGAGATGGTAACTTCATTTTCCAGCAGGACTTGGCACCTGCACACACTGCCAAAGGAACCAAAACCTGATTCAATGATCTGATTCAATGGTTACTGTGCTGGATTGGCCAGCAAACTCGCCGGACCTGAACCCCATAGAGAATCTATGGAGCACTGCCAAGAGAAAGATGAGACATGAGACCGAACAATGCAGAAGAGCTAAGGGCCACTATTGAATCAACATGGTCTTCAATAACACCTCAGCAGTGCCACAGGCTGATGGAATCCATGCCACAAAACAGGGGCCAAAACCAAGTACTGAGTACATATGCATGATAATACTTTTGAGAGGGCTGACATTTCTGTACTTAAAAACCTTTTTTATTGATTTCATGTAATCTAATTTTTTGAGATTTTGATTTTGGGGTTTCCATAAGCTGTAAACCATAAATTTCATAATTAAAACAAATAAAGGCTTGAAATATCTCACTTTGCATGTAATGAGTCTATACAATATATTAATTTCACCTTTTTAAGTTGAATTACTGAAATAAATTAACTTTTGCACGATATTCTAATTTTTCGAGTTTCACCTGTATATCTAAGAATGATTTTAGTCAAATAACTACAGTAATTATTTTGTTAATACAAAGAAAGGAAAATGTGCATTGAGGAAACGGATCATGACTGTGAAACATGCATAACACTATTATTCTACACATCTATACTGTATTAATTTATATCCTAATACCTCTTTTTTAGAGTTTCTCTATCTCCGTGTTTATGGAATAGATGAGTTACATGCAGATATTGCATGCAGTCATTCAAGCTTAGGATATGTAACATAAAAAAAATATTTAAAAGTGACAGTTTTTAAAAAAAATATATAAATATCATCGATATAATAAGAATCTATAGTTGATAAGTCAATTTGAGCTAGGACATACTATACATACAGTAGGGCATACTGGGATGCATTAGAATTATTGAGACTGATTAAGCTTTATGGGCCTGATCCAGAGCTACGACCGCAAGCGAGCGTACGCTCATCGTAAGCGAAAATTCGTGAAAAAAAACGCACTACGCATGTGCAGTATGACAACTTCCGGTCGACCGAAGGAGATGAGCGTACAGCGAGCGAATGTTCAGCGTATTTTTCGCTCAAGGGGCGTGCGTTTTTTACGACGAGAGTCTGGACGCTGGAGTTACTACACAGAGGCGGGGATAGCCATTTAAATTGTACAGTATTGGCGTGCTAAGCCCAGTACGACCAGCGTATCGGTATGAAAATTCGCATGTACGCTGGAAAATCTTAGGGTAGGGTTCAGCCGCCGTAAGCAGTTACAATCAATGGGAGTGTTATGGGCGTGAAAGTTTTTACGCCCGGGCGTACGTTCGCTACGGTCGCGGGCGATTGCGGTTGTAGCTCTGGATCAGGCCCTATGTGTAATCACATAGTATCTGAACCAGACTTCTGCTATGATAGCAGCTGTAGTGGAGATCCGATGGCGGATTCCTGCAGCATCAAAAATTAGTAGGAGCAAGTGGAGGCGACACGTATTCTCAAATGTAAGCTGGCCTTTTTATTTGCTTTGCAACATTGTAGGCAACATGAGGCTTAATAGCACACAACATTTTCCAATTGATAGTAAACCAGTTCTATTTATTTTTCTCTGTGGGTGCAAAGCATTCACTGTCATTAGTAAGCAATTAGTATACTGCAAATAGTTCAACCAAACTAAGGACCGGATCTAGACTCCTGCACGCTTTCCGTTTGTGCAGGAGTCTGTTCATCCGACAGAGAAAGGGGAGTGAACGTCCCGTCACTACCCTCTCTGGTGTGGGCTTTATGGCTGCCATAATCCTGCCTTAAGTAAAGTGTGCAGATCAGCGATACCCATCCCACACTGTACAACTTGCATGCTTCCCCTCGCACACTTTTGCGGGAGGAGGGGAAGCACAGCCCATTTCCTAGACTATTGTAACACTATCGTAACACTAGCGTAAAATCTGGAGGGCGCATGTGCCCTCCAGTCAAATCACACCACTTACTCACCTTGCGTGCCTAAGTGGCATAACCTTGCTAACTGTGGTTCCGGTGCTAAGTCCTAAATTGACGATGAAGGGTGTGAAAACCACAATATGACAGACTAATCATAAGCTGTGAGCTCACTCTTACTATTTAAATTATCTTTGAATCACATTAAATAAACTCTCAACATAGTTATTTGATTATATGATTGTTCCTAAAGGTTTCACAGTAACAGGACTTATATAAAGGATATGCAGGCAAATAGTGTTAATGATTTCTTAAATCACTTAAACTTTTTTCTACTTTCCTTTATAACGTGTTTATTTTTTAATATTTGCAGTTTCTCAATAAAGATATTAGTTTAGCAATTGTGGAATATATAGTTTCTGAGACCCTTAGATTTTTATGGGTGTGGTTCCCCGCAAAGAAGGGCCCTACTTCCAAAGAGAGAGGCATAGCAATCGATTCCCGGAGCAACGAACCCAGTGCTCCGAAAGGTGAGTGGCTAAACTAACCCCAAACCTTACCCTAAGTCTAACCCTAACCCTCCCCTTCCATTACCCTTACCCTAACCCTCATTTCCCCGCAGCCTATTCCTAACGCTCCCCTTCTATGGCCCTAACCCTCTCTTCCTAAGTGCCTAACCTTAACCCCCCTAATACAAAAATTCCCCGGAGAGGTTACTCACCGATCAGCACACTTGACTTTGTTTCCTCCATGTGATGTGCTCTTTATCACAATACTTGATTTGCAACAATACTTCAAATTATGACTTACTAACATTTCTGTGGCATGTCCATGATGCTTGCATACAATTGCTACAATTACTATAGTTTTTGGAGTCTTGCCCTTATGTGCTTATGTGGACTTATTGTATGTCTTGCGGGCTATCACTACTTCACTAGTTCACTACTGTGTCTCTCTATTTGTTTTAATGATTTGTGGCTACATATTTTTAATATTGAGTTATCTATATAATAAAGCATTTTTGTAATTTTGTGATTAAACCGTAGCACAGTTTATATATCGCGGTGCTAAGATAAAATGTGGCTGTTGTGCAATTTTTCATGATGTATCTTTGTTGTGTGGCACCCCTCTTTAAGAATTTGGTGATTATATATTGTATTTTCTTTGGTAACATTGAGGGTCACATTGGCATCCTGGTTATGGTGTTTACCCAACAGAAGTCAGTGTGGGACTTTTTCTCTTTGTTTAGTATACAATCTAGATAAGCTATGTCTACAGCTCTAATACTTTACTGACCCAGTCAAAAAATTCAATAAGATTTGTTTGACATGATCTTCCCCCAGTGAATCCATGCTGCTTGTGATTCTGTAAGTTACTGGTTTTAAGATAATGTGCAATTTGTTCCTTTAACAGTGTTTCCATCAATTTCCCTACTACTGATGTTAGACTCACTGGTCGGTAGTTTGACGCTTCTTCCCTACTTCCACTTTCATGCAGAGGGATGACATTTGTTATTTTCCAGTTCTCTGGAATTATATATTACTGATTGAATAATTCAGTTAATGGTTTTGCCAGCACCCCTCTAAGCTCTTTTAGTATCTATTGCATGCAATACTCTTCGGCATGCTGACGCTTAAGGCACGGTTCTGCATGCATAATGGCCACACGTGCGAGGGGATCACAGGGGGTGTGTACTCTGCTAGTGTGTACGGAATATAAGATCACTAATTAAGTATGCTAGCCTTGGATGTGGATGCTAGCATACATAACTATCTTAAGTCTGGATCCGGCCCTTTGTTTTGAATGTGTGAGTCAGCATTAGAGTGGTATTGGGCCTGATCCAGACGTAAGGGTGTTTTATGTATGCATGCATACCTAACTTACGCATCACTAAGGATAATGCTCTCCCCCTGGGACTCCAGTCACATGTACGTAACTTAACTGACTTCCGTGTTCAGAACCCCACCTTAACTTTATCTTGCGTATCTTTGTGCGTACGTATTGCCTTGTCGTACATAAGTACCTAACCCAGCCCATACTGTACAATTTAAATGCCTCCCTCTTCCCACAATGCATATTTTCGGCTTGCGTAGGGATGTCACGCCCCATCGTACAAAGTCATGTACAAGTACGATCAAAGTTACGATGTGGGACTTGCGCAGTGCGGTCCCGCAGTCAGATTTATGCATATTACGTGTCGTTATTAAGTCTGGATCATGCTCATTATTAAGAGTCATCAATGGGTTGTTTTTATCTTCTAGTTTTTGATAACTCCTCATTCAGGCCACTTTACCACAGCTTTGCATCATTTAGTTACAGTACAAATGATGTTGTGAGAAAGACCACCATGATTGTCATAATAAATTAGACAGTAGCCATGTTTCTGCTTATTCACTTTTGGCAAAAAGAAGAGTAAAATACACATTTTTCCCTGTCTCTGGTGCTGGCAATGTTAATACATCAGCTTCTGAAACAAATCATCATCTGAGTCTCCTAACAGATGCACTGTCTGATGGAAGTCGTTTCTGCTCTGAGAACATTTCTCCAAGTATAACATTTTAGTAGTCTCGTGGGTGTTGTTAGGAAAGAGAACATACATTAAATATTCAGCAAACCATTCAAGTGAAAATGCTATAAAAATATTCTGCACTTTTTATGAGTACTTTTTTTCAGTACTACATATTCATTTTGATAAGGTATGACTGGTCACCAAAATCTAGTTAGACATAATAAAACTACAATTATCATGTTTTAATTTCCATAATGTAAAATCATAGCAGATTTTGGGAATCTGTGCCTAACTTTCCCAAAAAATTTATAATGAAATAAATATGATAAAAATCTATTTAATGTGTTAACTATTTTTAGATATAAAAGTGCCCAACATGTGCTGGGTTGGGTTATTTAAAAATATTATATATATATATTCTAACGTAGAACACTTTCCAAACATGAAAAGATGTCAACTATACACAAACTGTGCGCACATTATAAATCTGATGTCTACGGAAATCTAATTATAAACCCCCATCATTGGAGATCTGACCTAAAACTGTAAGAAAATACATGTTTATTAGAATAACTGAACAGAGGACCGGATCCAGACCCCCGTGCGCTTTTCGTACGTGCAGGGCTCTGTCCCTCCGAGAGAGAGAGAGGCGAGTACACGCCTCTTGTCACTCCCCTCTCGTGCGGGTTTTGTATAAGTCTACCTTAAAGCGCTCATGCGGATCAGCGGAAATGAGATATTTGTGGTTTTCTCTGATATGCAAAAATATTCCTGATTATAAGATGGGATGTGATAGAACACTTGTGTCTGCTGTACATGGCTTTCCAGCTGAATATTACTATTGTGCTTCCTCTCCATCAGTGAGGATATTATAGACACAGATTGCTTTGCAGTGCATAGTATGGGTCATGTACGGCTGCACCTCAATAACTGCATTGCTGTATACATGTTGAACTACATAACACTTCTCAGTTGTACGATCAGTTGCATGTTTTCCATGTAGTTTCTGTTTTTGAATGTTATCTGTTTTACAAATGCTATGAAGTGTAATCTTCTAAACAGCCTTTATTAGCATAAAATAACCCAGTTCTGTCAGTTTGATTAATTTGTCCTTTTGTGTCTCTCCATATTATAAGGACTATTAATGGTTTCAACACTTCATATGTCAAAGTCTTTCTTCCTAATGACTTGAAAACATGGTTTATTTCCTCCTTCGCTGCATTATTTTTCTTACTTAGTATTCCACTTGCGTATAGATGTATGCCATGCTTTTTCATTATCAGACTGCTTGCAGCATAGGAGTGATTACATATGGTATAGGGTATGCACAATCCCAGGGGCTGCAGCTGCTG
Organism: Limnodynastes dumerilii; assembly: GCA_011038615.1. Lineage (NCBI taxonomy): Eukaryota > Metazoa > Chordata > Amphibia > Anura > Limnodynastidae > Limnodynastes > Limnodynastes dumerilii. Next base: position 181,109 of record WWET01002330.1, read on the forward strand.
GTGTAAGCTGAAAATAGATCCAGTCTATGCTCAGCACTTTTCCCAGAGGTCTCCTATTTATTAGTAACAGGCATGGTATGGGACAGCTAGAGTCCTCATTTAGCAAGATGACTCTCTGAATCTCAGAGCAGAACAGTGACTTTGCTCAATTACGAACTGCTGTGTAATTTATTTTTTTATTTCTTACATCCAGGAAATGACTTCACAAAGCATAAATTGTAATATAATCTTGATTTATAATGAACTCAGGAAATGATAGGCTCCATTTGAAGTAATGGAGCTTGACAGATCTAAGGTTTAAATTAAATAATCCTATTTGTAAGGGTGCTTTTTGGTATGATATATTGATTTAAAATGAGCTCTTTATCATTTCACATTGCTCGCCACATTCTGTTGACCTTAAGAATATTTTTGTTCCTCCTTTGGATATCGCTGATGTGTTTTATGAGCAAGAAAGGTTTATAACAGCCACCCATTAAAGGCAGTAAAATTACATTGAAGGATACTACTGATGGAAATAAATTCAGGTAAAATCATTTTGGGGTTTTTTTATTTTTAGAATTTTGTTATTTTTTTTAGAAGGTGGCTCTAAATAGCCATGTTATAGATATGACAGATACCAGACAACGCATATAATGACAGATACTATGAATAACTTAGACCCAATTACGCATGACAGAGTTTCTGTGGATGGTCATGAATAAATGCAGAGGTGGAGAAATTAGTCACAATATAGCAAGGTTGATGGAAATACGGTATTGTCACTTAAAGAAATCCCCTAAAACTACAAAAGTGCCATTTGGAGATGATTGAAACACAGTGCAAGTTGCATAACATGTGCTTGTATAGAATGCCGAATGAGTGCAAACACAAAATCAATAAATATTGCCGAGCTGGCAATTGAATTTCTCTACCGCCATCATGAGATAATGCAGAGCAGGTAAATTCATTTCTATAAATTAACAGGATAGCATATATATTGCTCAGTGTGTTTTGTTTTTTTGTAATGGTGATTGCATTAGAAATTGCATTAGAATGTTCATATATTTTTTATCTGATAATGATAATCACAGTTTAATTATAGTAGTTGTATGTATAGTCTTTATGACACATCACAGATTTCAAAATTTCAGCACAACAGCCCCAACTTGTGGATTTCAAGATCGGCGGAGCTGGTCACAGGTGGACAGAACTTTGTCAAAGCTGGGTGTGATTGGGTAGATCGACATATTGCTGGGGTTTATTTAGCTATGAATTTTTGGAATCTGTGCAATACCTGCACTCACACTGGGAAGTAATGTATCTTGATATTTACTAGAATCCCCCCAAAAAAATAAAAAATAAAGAATAGTAATATATAATATCCAGAAACGATGGGAAAATGCTGTCTTCCACTTGTTGTGAATGGAAGACTAGTTCTTCTGTAAGGCTTCAGTCTACCAGGTATGTGTTATAGGTTACTTTATTGTGGTAGCTGCCATGTCATCATAACACCTTAGTAAATATTGCTGAGCCAAGATCCAAGCATGTTTTTCAACTAACAGGATTTTGGAGGCAATTAAGTAGGGAATAAAATAAAGTATTTATCAGAAATGTATATACTGTTTTCACATACTATAACATACTTTACAGATTGTTATATACACTACATTGTTATAAAATATTCTTAAACTACAATAAGCCACATATTACAGGAGCCTTTCATTAATCTTCTCTCTTTGACATGTAGTCTGTCCTTGATACAAAAACCCATTTCCAATATACATATTCTAAAAACTGACTATTTTTACAATCACCTGAGATAGATAGGTTTCTTTAGTTCTTTAATCCTGGTGTCTTTGGTTCATAGTAATCAACCTTGAAGGTGGCAGTGAAAACAAAGTAAAGGACAAATAGCTGAGCAATTCGCTTGCCTCCAGGATCTCGGCCGTCTAACTCCATATCTCCTGGGGAGAAATCCAATCTGAAAAATGATTAAGACAAAGTCCATTGTGCTGTATGCATCTTCTTATTGTCAGCACTGGTTGTGTTGACTCATCCTATTAATTTTAGTCCAATCATGTGGTATATTCCTGGTCGCATACTGCTACTATACTGTGATATGATGAGCATTTGTGATCTTTTTCTGCTTATGCTAAATTACATCAGCAAAATATGACGATTTCTTTTTTAATTTTTAATATAAAAGATTAGCAATTGCTTCAGTGGCATCACTAGGGTTGGTATTACCCGCTGCAATAACTCATAGTGTCACCCCCAAGGACCTACTCCCATATCAGACCATACAGAATCCTTAGAAATGTTTTTTCTTTTACTAATGTTGCTTGTAAATTGTAATTTCCATATATTACTAAATGCAATAGAAATACTAGTAACTTTCACAAGTAGCTAAATTATTATTATTATTATTTTTATTTTTAAACTATCTCATCTCATGTCTCTCCCTCTTTTTATTTATTTGCAAGAGGAGGGAACACACAAAATAATATATATATAGTATGTAAGAGTGCAGGACATGAGGTAAGTAAGAACAAAATCAGTTGTAGAGTAACGGAAAAAAAAGATAGTTACAATAATGGCAATAGGTAAACAAAACAAACCAAAAATAAATAAAGAATAAAAGAATAAAATGTAAGAAAATTATTAGTTCTTAAATAGAGAGTCAGGTAAAAAATAAAGCCTGGAAAAATTAAAGAAATGAAAAGGAATCCAATCTTAAAACCTCGGGCCATGTTCGGAGTACGCAATTATACGCACGCATGTAACTTACGTAAATAATGTTACTACGCATGCGCAGTTAAAACGTACCTAAAAATACGCATGTAACTCCACGTGAAAACGGATCTGTGAATACAGCCCCCTCCTGATTATATTGCATCAGCAGCTCTATATATTACGTAATCTACAAATTCCCCATCTTCCTACAAGGTGAGGGAAAACCATTAGTGTTGCATCCACTAGGCCGAGTGTCTAAACCACATCTGGTTATTAATCCAGGAATGCACGTGAAGGTGAAAAACCCCTATACAGAAATATGATGGGCCGTATTCAGAGATTCGTTTTTATAAAAGTACGCAATTAAACGCACGCACGTAGCAAGCCAACACCCACCAACACCCACGACACTCGCCCTCTCCTCTCCCGGCCGTGGAATCATAGACTTGCACTTCCATAGACCACTCTATTCTTTACGTGTGTACTTATGTGCGTATATGACTTCCGTGAGTGCGATTCAAAATAGCCGCGCTCTCATGCGTTCATTTAAATGCCTCCCCCCGCCCACTTTCATGTATATTTTCAAGCACGTATTTCTATCCCGCCCATACGTACGTATCTCCCGAAATGCGATTCACATGTCCGTGCCTACAGCATTTACGTGTGTATATTCTACGTAACTTACGTAAATAATGTTACTACGCATGCGCAGTTAAAACGTACCTAAAAATACGCATGTAACTCCACGTGAAAACGGATCTGTGAATACAGCCCCCTCCTGATTATATTGCATCAGCAGCTCTATATATTACGTAATCTACAAATTCCCCATCTTCCTACAAGGTGAGGGAAAACCATTAGTGTTGCATCCAGCAAAAGAAGTCCTAAAGTAGTGTCTGGGGAATTTAGTTGAATGCCACTCCTCACTCACTGATGTGTTTCGAATAAGGCACTTTCTCAAAGTGACTTTGAATGAAAAACATTGGTGGGTAGTGGGGCATAGAATGTGATGGCAGATAAGAGCCACTTGGCCCATCCAGTCTGTCTGTCTTATATTTTTGTTTGATTTTTATGAATGTTATAAATTTTCATTCCTTCATTAAAGTTATACTTTTCTACCTAAGATCATTGTCATTTAAAATAATAGTCATTATTTAGTTTTTCTCATGTCATAAATTTTGAACACTCTGTTCTATTAGACATTTCTGTGCATACCATTTGATGCAGTACATGCTAAGATTATGTTTAACATGACAACACAAAGGCAGTGCTTTTTATTTTCATACTAGAAATAACTTTACAGCTTCAAAACGGAACTTAGCTTATTTAGTGCTCTTTGACTGTGTGTTATACAGTTCAACACACAGCCTTAAGAAAGAGCAGATCGGCAAGAGAAAAGCAGGTGTCAGGGCAGTCTGTGTAAGTTTGTAATGAGTCTCTGGCTATGTCTGTGTTACCGTATAAGTCCTCCTCTGGCTACGCACAGCAAGCCTGCATTTTACACAAGCATAAGTTGTTGACAGAAGCTAAATTAATTCCAAACTTTTGGCATGACGTGCTCCATTCCTTCATGTGTGCTCGGTATGCCAAGCAATGAGTCTGGTGGAAATAGATGCTGCAGAGGTTATTAAAATTTTGGCTTAGGAACAAGAATCAGACTTGACATTATTTTTGTTTTTGGCCTCATGGGGTGTAAAAGAATGCACAATGGGTAAGATTTAGGTAATTTATATATTTGCTATAGAGGTCTAAAAAACTTAAAAACAGTGTTTTGCATGTGTAAATTAAGCATTTGGTTTAGGTACAATGTAGATTCTCAGATATCATTAGATATGACCATATAAATGAAGTGATTTATTAAACTTATAACACGCTCTTTGTTTTCTGCCTCTTTTATCATTGTGACTTGTCTTCTCTTCCAGGAAGCATGTTCCAGCATGACCTGAATCTTCATAATCTGTCATAATTCACACTCTTGTCACATGTGATACTTTATGAAGTGACTGTTCAAAAATGCATTATTGTAGAATTCTACAAGTGTAATTACAAATCTATGTTTACAAAAGAGAAAGGAGACAGTAAAATTAGACACTAAAAAAGTATATATAGAAAGAGTAAAATACATATGCATCCTTCCCAACTTTTTTGATAGATGCTTACACTAGTGTGAGGTTTGTGATTATTTTTCCATTTCACATGCTTTCAAAGGGATTCTCAGTCTACCCGAGGTTCCTCACCTCTACTTTTGTTCAGTACTATAATGAGTTTCTTTCTCTTTATCTTGGTCTAAGGTACAAGGGTTTTTGTTTGGGAGAAGTCTCTGCTTTACTATGCCAATGTCCACCACTTTCAACAGATTAGCTATGCCCATGCCCACTACCAGGACTTTTACTACCTTTTGTCATTCTGACTCTCCCATTAATAATGTAGGATGGATCCATACTTCTAGTACTATAATGGGTTCCTGTTTCTCTTTCTTTGCCTAAGGGAGCAGGATTTTTGGGAGAAGCCGCGATCTGGTAGGCGTTTACAGCACAGCCTGTCCCCACCTTCAGTGGTGCCAGTAAACACCATACTCCTAGTTAGACTCCGCCCTCCTTATGTGGGTAGCCCTAACAAACCTACTTATTTGCTGCTTCCATCTTTGTGGCTCTAGAAGCTATATTTACCATCGCTGTCTCACTGGTAATTGCTGTCCACTCCAATTCATCCTCATCTCTGCTGCTCATCTAATTATACTTTCCTGTTTCTCTACTTTACATAAGTCACTACACTGGCTCTCCTTTCCCTCACCTATGTGCCCCCATCACTCTGCTTTACTATGACAATGACTATGACCATCAACGGATTACTGTGAAGTTTGTACGCAATACGGAAATGCCCACACCAGAAAAATGGTAGTCCAATCCTATCGCAACTGTGGTTCCAACACACAAAGATTTATTTTGAAAGAGAGGGGCTTATTTTAAAAGTACTACTCACACCAGCAGTGCGTGCGCAAGTTAGTACTAAACTTCAATACAAAAGCTATAGGCCTTCAGGACTAGAACATGGTCTTTTAACAGTCAAGATCAAAGGAATAATTATGTCACAGGTTGAAGGTCTTATGTCCTCTGGATTGGTGGATTCTTCTGGTCATCTCAAATTCCTTATAGCTCATTGGATCCTCGTTGGTCTATTGTCCCATGTCCGGAGGTTAAGCAGCATAATGTACAGGTGTTCCTAGCCTAGCTCACAGGGTCAGTTTACCTAACTAAGCATGCACATTTAATATTATAAATGATCTATAATATGTCTATTACTTGCATATGGTGTATGCGATCCTTTATTAAAACATAGCATCACTAATACAACAAGATATGCTACACTACAAGTCTAAACATGACAACAATATAACGTTCTGACGAAGAATGGCGGATTATAGCTGATTGGAACCTCCTGTGAATAAAACGTATATTTAGATACGTGGAACACATTTTATTTATTAATCATGCATTGCACCACATGAAAATATATAGACATATACTCGTAAGTGCCATATGGTACCTAAAAACAGGGGGGCAGGTTGGGGGCTGGAAGAGTGAGTTAGGTGCGGATCTGCCCACACTTAACTCACTCTTAAGTGTGAATCAGGTCCATAGTTACTGCAGAAAATGTGCTATTTACAAGGGGTATGAAAACTGATTGCTGTTTTGCTAGATGCTACATTAAGTAATTTTTCGTTTTTCTAGAAGAAAAAGTAGTTTATAAGCTTATCAAATCCCCTGAGATATTTGTCTGGTGTAGACACAGTGCTATATTATAAGGGACTTATATAGGGACTCTCTTTTTCGTCTCAAGGACCAATCATACTACACAAAAATATAAGAATGCAGTGGGATAGTAAAAGACAGTACAGTTGAAATGTAGGTTTGTTGGAAAAGATGGCATGAAATGTGCTTTGGTATTATATAATAAATGAAAAAGGATCTTTATTCTTTAAATGATTTGTCCAAGAACTGTAGAATGAGGAATTTAAGTCTTCTTAAAAAAAGAAGCTGCAATTATAGGTATATCATGTTTTTATTATTTTAATCATGTATTAGAAATTAGAAATCTGAATATGCTTTTGCTTATATTACCCTCATAGTAAAGACAGGTCATTTATCATTTTCCAAGTGTATCTTAAATCTTATTTTATTACAATATTCAATAGTTTGAAAAAAAAAAAAACACTTGAGATTGAAATCTGTAGCTCAACAAAATCCATCTCACATTTATTAAGTATGTTGGCTTTCATTCAGATAGTGCAGTTCTATCTCTTTAGTATAGAATTCCTTTGGGGCTACGGAGGTTAAAGAACAATGGCAAGTGAATGCTGAATCGCAGCATTTGAATTTTAATGATTGGTAGCTCGCGTGTAGAGTAGATTTCAAAGTATCTCCTGCGGCGTCAAGAGCCCTTTAATGGCCCATGTGCATAAGAAATGAGAAACTGGATTAAATTTTAAATGTAACAAACATAAATATGAACAATGTAACAACATTAAGCATCATTTTTTTCTTTTTTTTTTTTTTAAGTATGGTTTAAAGTAAATATCATGGACAAAATCTATTAATTTAGTTTTTATTTTGAATGGATACTTAAAATGCGTAATGCACATGTGCAGAACATTTGATTTTTTTTTATTAGTTATGGACAATAATCCATGCTGCTTTTTTAATGTATTTAAGTTCTGTAAATAGTAGAGGAGTAAATATTATTAAATCATTCACCCTCTTAGACAAAACTGTTGTCTGAATGATCAGTCCTAGAATCTGTGTATACTAGGAAAATTTATTGACATAACATTTGTATTATGACACATGTTACCAC
>WWET01002330.1:207257-218849 GCA_011038615.1 Limnodynastes dumerilii
AAGTTTATGTGAGTCCAAAATGCGTCTGAAATACGTTAAGTAGGCAGGGGTTTGTATTTAAAGTATACAGTATAGGCGTGCTTAGCTGCGTAAATATGTGTTGCCTATACGTACGTGTGCACTGCGGTTACGTTGGCAAAAGTTAAGGTAGGGTTTGGAAAGCGTATTTTGACAAAATACGTACGTTCAATGGGTGTTACTAGGGGAGTGTATAGAATATACGCACACGAAAATACGCTACGCGAATAAACGTACGGCAAACGTAGTTCTGGATCTACCCCATTGTTCCTATAACGATGGGCTAAACACTTCACACTACATAATACTTTGGTGGTTATGTGACTATTTTGAGAATATCAGAAGTTCTTTTTTAACATTTCTACAATATTTTTTGCACAATAACATACAGTAAAAATAATTATAAAAAAAAAAAACTAGGGTGAATTTGAAGGGTGGCAATCCATACTAAAGTGCCTTGCTGCTTGTTCTATTGGGGATGGTGTATCTGGATTCCATCCTATAATAGGTTATAGGTTACATGGTTTCACCTGAATGTAGAAAAACTGCCATTGACAGTTATTTAATCTGTTGTGTGATGCTGTAGAAATAGCTATATTGCTTTTTAGATTGGTGAGTAGAATGTGTGCAATCTTTAATAAATGTTTTATAAATAGCTGTTGTAATTATCTATACTAATCAATATGCAGATCTATACGTTACTAATACATGACCATGACTTTTTTTTCCCTCATATGCACTGATAGGCAGCCAGTTACAAGTAATGCCAGCTTCCAAATGTGTGGGGAGGATATGCTAGTCTCTTTCACACAGTGATTAATCACCCATTAAACTAATTAGGTTGTAGACTAGGTGGCATGAATTTAAGGGCTTTCCACACAATAACTGGGGTTTCCTGTTTGAGGGGACTGTTCTCAGTGGAACTTAAGGTTACTTAAATACCAGGAATTAAGACAAAATAACACAATGCTTAATCAACTACAATATTTTATAAACAAATTAAGCAAAATACATGAATGCTACTTACTTTTGGCTGATGTTTATTGCTTGATAACATTCAGCAAATATCCAGGAGCCCTTATCGCGATTGTTGGCAAGCTGGTCAGGTCATAAAGGGCACTTCTGCATTTAGTCCCGTAGGCGAGTCTGGGGACCTTACCTTGTGCTAAGACCCAGATACCACAATAGTATCAGATCCGGAACTCCCTACCTAACTAGGTTATATATAAGTTTTCAGCAAGTTAATTGGTATTTCTTATCTTACTAATTTCTACTTTCCACATATACGCAGTAGAGGCTAGCACTGCATAACGTAAGTAGCAGCTAACATCACATAACTTGAGCTCCTACCAAGCACATCCTTATCAACATGTCTTGGCCTTATAATGTACTTATAATGTACACAGTATTAATAACACATACACATAAAAGCACATAGAAAAATGGAGAACTGCAGCCGTCTTAAGCTTCCTGGACACAGGGAACTGACGCTTGGATGTTTAAAATTATTATTTGAAGATGAGTTTGAGTTAAGGAAAATAAATTTGAAAACAATTTTAAAATCTATTGTGCAATCCCAACATGGACCGAATTCACGTTTAAGAGTGAGTCCCTATTTTTAAAAACCTTATGGCATTTAAGAGCGCCATGGGACTGACTTAAGTAGCCCTCCCTGGCTAATCTAAATCTCTCCCCCCTCCCACTTCTAACTAAAATCTCCCCATGGCGGCATTAGCCGCACACAGAGTCCATCAACGTACCTAAGTGGTACGTAGATTGCGTAAATGACCTACACATGCGTAATAGGTCATTACGGAAAAGGCCGTACTTAAGAAGCTAATGCTTATTAAGTGTGAATACAGTTCTCTGTGTCTTATAGCCTAAAGTAAAAGTGCTTTAACTTGTGTCCAGTGTGACCATAAACCGTACACTACTGAAAAGAAACCCAGGGCGAGGAGTCTAACTGGTGACAACCTCAGGTGTAATAATGAAAGCAGAGCTCACTCATACACCACAAAAACAGTTATGTACATGTTAACAGACAAGAATGTTTATTATAGAACAAACATACAAGCTAACAGTAAAGATACATAGGGAATACAGCAAAATATGCAGATGCATTAAACAGAGGTAACAGAAGTCGTAATACAAATGGCAGCGGGGATCATGATAACACAGTACATAGGCAAAGGCGGCAATGGAATACACTAAAAGCAACGCAAAAGTAACAACAAACATTGAGCATAAAACAAAGGTAAACTAAATGCAGCTGAAACTGTATAGAGTATAGAGATACAAACAGACAGAAAGAATACCAATACCCTGGACAAGGTAAGCTGGAAAAAAATACACATGGAGGAAGGCAGCAAGAGATCAGCAAGCACACATATGTGACAGGCAAGCAGGATAACAAGCAATGACTGTCAGTCTTATAAGAGAGGAGTAGTCCTAATTAAACAGACTGATCAGTTGCTGGATAATTAACTAATAATGAGAAAGTCCAACAGCAGCAGGTCAGGATAGTGGACCGGATTTACATGGTCCCCTTCCCCGTCCTTCCCCCGTTTTTAGGTGCCTAATGACACTTATGAGTGCCATAGGCTACCATAACTTCCCATGCATATTTTCACTCTTAAGTAGGGAAAATACGCACGGACATGTAAAGCACCTCCCTCCCTGCCTAATCTAAATATTCCCCCCACCCACTTCACCTAACTTTCTATGGAGTGGCACGTCTCCTCTTAGCTAAAAACTATGTGCGGTCTTTAAAGATAACACTTAGTCAATCTACATGCTTAACTGCTACATAGATTGCGTAGTCTGTGGGCCGGAGCCAGACTCCCGCAGGCTTTCCATATGTGTGAGAGTCTGTCCGTCCAACAGAGAGAGGGGAGCGAACTCCACCTGTCACCTCCATCTCTAGTGCGGGCTTTATGGCAGCCCACACAATGGCGTATGCCTGCCTTAACTAAAGCATGTGGATCAGCGTTTTGTATGACCGCTGATCCGCACGAGTGTGGGTTACCCCTTCCACACTCTACAATTACCATGCTTCCCCCTGCCCACATTAGCAGGCGGAGGGGAAGCACATCCCATTTCTTCAGAAATGAGATCATATGGAACTAAGTTCAGCACGATGCATAACTCTAGCGTAACATCTGGAGGGCGCATGCCAGTTAAACCAGGCCACTTACACACACTGCAAGTGTAAGTGGCCTGACGTCCGTAAGTCTGGATCCAGCCCTATATGACTATGCATGCACAGGGCTAAACCACCTAAGAAGCAGCAGCTTTTTAGGTGTGAATCAGCCCCAATGTCCATCATCTGGAGCAGGGCCGGCGGAACACAGTAAGCGAGGAAGGGGGCGCTCCCTTCCACCTGCTATCCCCCCGCTACATGTTTCTTGTGAATCCCAGTTTCCCCCTTCCCCTACCCCTCATCAGTGAGAGGATCCCGATAATACCGGAACTCAGAGGCCAAATGTTGCCTGAAAGCAGGAAGAGACGACGGTACAATGATGTATCTCAGCTCCTTCAATCCAAATGGGGCAACAGCAGCTCCACTTTCTAGGATTGGGAAGCAGAGGCAAAGTGGAGCGATGGCAGTAGCAGATCAGAAAATCTCCAGATCAGGTCCAGCCACTCCACAATCTGTCACCTTTCCAGAGCAGTCGGCATTGAAAGAGGGGCCCTATGTCAACTTAAACCAAATCCTGAAAGAGGCACACATCTCCAGCCTGCAACAGCGGTGCTCTCCCTCTTCCTGATCTGACAGTGAATTTGTCACCATATTTTCAGCAACTGAAACTTTGAACTTAATATTTAATGCCAATTTTACATTCAGACCTGTTTCAAAGCCCAGGTATATGAGAATTTTCTCAGTTCTGTCCTGTTGACTGATTTTTGAAGGGGAATAGTAAAATTTCAGGACAAACAAATTTCCAGTGTCATAAGCCATTGTCAAGTTCTATAAGTTAGTGTTAGAGCCTACAGCTCTTAAATAACCCTCATGGTGTTGGCTTGTTCCATATGGGTTTCTGAGCAGCAGAATTATCATTGGTGCTTATATGGTTAAAATCCATCTATATTTTCTTTTAGTTTACAGCTACGTGATGGTAGTACTGGGGTGGCTGGTGGCATATGATGGGAGTACTGGGGGCTATGAAGACATATAATAATAATAATAATAATAATAATAATATTATTATTAAATACTTTGTTCTTTACATAGTTGAATGGTGGTGAAACTGGGGGGGGGGGCGCAAATTTATTTTCTGCAGGGGGGCGCTGGCCCTGATCTGGAGGCACACAAATGTCTAAGATTGCCCCTAGGGGCAGATCAGGATACTAAATGTCTGTACATGGCAGGGCTGAGGAAATCCATTTAGTGATAATTTGGTGAACTGAACTAAAATTGCTGCTGTTTTAAATGAGCAATTTCATAAAAATAACGTATTTGTGTGGTGGGATTTAAGCATCTGAGAAACTGTCTACAAGTAAAGTTTTGTCCTTTATTTTAGGTGTGTGAAAAAGAGAAGTTATTATCAGAAAGGAACCAGCTGAAGGCATGCATGGGGGAGCTTCTAGACAACTTCTCTTGTCTGTCGCAGGAAGTCTGTAGAGATATCCAGAGCCCTGAACAGATCCAGGCTCTACACAGGTACTGCCCTGTATTAAGGCCTCTGGATCTACCAGCTGCATCTGCATTTAACCCTTTACCAGCAAGAGGAGAGCAAAGTCTTGTCTCCACTCAGGACGCAGGGGAAAATATGCAGTGCTGCAATGAGCAAGCTTCACTACAGCTTGGAGGTCACTCTGTTCCCAACAACATACCAGACAATTGCATCGCAAGAAGAGGGCTGGAGGGATCTGACCATGGTACATACTCAGAGAGGCAAACTTGTTTGGAACAGAACAGTCAAACAGTGACTGTGGATTTCTGTCAGGAAATGACCGAGAAATGTACGACAGATGAGCAACCAAGGAAAGATTTCTCTTAGTAATATCTGATGATGTGGCTGTATGGCCAACAGAAGTCATCAGTCAGTCATTGGCTGCCACTGCCTCCAGAAAACATTATTGGTGCACACTACAGCAGTCTTAGCAGCAATACTGTTTTATTAATAGTCAGAGATCCCTTCATGATGGTGCTATACCTTGCTCAGCCAAGGAACTATACAGTGTCTACACTGTCCTCTTTGCATTCTGTTTTACTTGTTAATGTATTCTAACTTTAGATCTTAACAGGGATGAATTTAACATCCATGAGGACCCAACAGCAGCTTATATTCTCAGTGACCCATGTCACAAAAACCTATCTCAGGAATTTCCTCAGAATGTTCATTTGTTCATTAAAAACCGCAAATCAAGGTTTTATAGGTAAAACTGTACATAGGTTCTATATCCATATGCAAAAAGTCCACGCATCCCTCAATTTTCACACCCTAAAACTGGAAGTCCTCTGTCCTTCATGCAAGAAACAACATTCCTATATATGTCATTGATGCCACAGACTGCTTCTTAACTATTGTCAGTCTGACATTATCATACAGTTTCTAGTTATTTATTTTCCGCTGTATGGAAACTTTCTCCAGCTTTCTTGTCCACCAGTGTTTTCTTTTTTCAACCAGTACAGCTCGAGTTTCCATTCAATCAAGTGGTTTGTTTGTAGGTGTTTTTCTTACTGAGACTGTACACTTTGTCCTTGCCACATGCACTGAGTTTTGCTGTTGTGTGTAAATTTAACATTACTACATATCCATTATTTGTTTGTATAACAAAGAAAACAAAAAGAAAGAAAATACTCAGGAGATTAGGATGTAGGAACATTTTCTTGCCAAATATTACAATTACCATATAGTGTAAAATTTCAACCTGATTAATCTCTCACCAAATCTGGTTACCTAATAACTGTTCTAAACGAAATGAACTTATGATTTCTGTGGGGGATCTTTTGTAAGAAACACATAAGAAATCTGAATAAAAATGCTGACAAGGCAGCACGCCGCAGTCCATCAAACCAATGAAAATCATTTACCTCATAAAAAAAAAAGTGCAGGAATTCTGGAACTTCTTTTTAAAACATGATACATTTTTTACCCAATATTTTATAATAGGGTTACCTGACTTCCCTAGGTGTTATCTTTTATGATATGCTGTAGTCCCAAATGCATATACTGGATCACATGAGGAAATGTTATGTTGCTGTTATTTGGAACACGACGAAAACTTAGAAAAAGTTAGAATTGACTGTTCTGGGTTTGTTTTTGTTTTTTATTGTTGCTATGCAAATGCAATGCTAGGCAGCTAAGATGCATATTAAAATGTATTTTTGACCCTGCAGTACATATGTGAGCACTTTGTGTATTTGTGCTGCAGCAAGCACTCAGTTTATTAAGCTTATTATATTATAATATTTTTCCCATTCCTTATGCTTTGCTGTAACATGTAATGACTATGAAATTAATGTCCTGTGTGCTTAGAACAGGGACATTTTCAGTTTCTACCATAACAAATGAATTTATGTTGATGATGTCTACCTATGTACAGTCAATTTTCCTGGAACAGTTGTTTTCTATCTGATTCCCCATTCCAGAATGATCAGTTTTAAGGCAAGAATTGCTACCATCACATTACATTTCCTATGGTACCTTATCAGCCTATCAAAGGTTGCTATACTAATGTGTAAGTATTTAGCACATTTCCATAAGCTAGCCTGGATTTCCTTGTATTGTGAAACTTATTTAACTCTATAAGTAAATTTGTTTTTTAGAGTGGTCTTGTTTGTTAACCCTATGGCAATAGATGTCAACCATAAAGTATTAACAGAATGGTATGATAAAATCTAATTATATATTTAAATTTACCATTCATATTAAAAGCATATGTAATGTTTCACCACAGAATATTACATTTCAATTACTTGTGTATGAACTTAAAATACTTTACCCTTTGCCATTCTAATAGGTTTTTGTCAAAGAAAATATAAGGAAAACAAGCTTGCTTAAAGAAAGCTGCTTTTGTTTGAAATTGTTTTTAATTATTTCAAAATTGTTTGCTCTTTATCACGAGATTATTAAAAGTTTTCACAAAGAACATGCTACTGCTCCATGGTTACATTGCACCTTTCACAGAGACACATGGAGGCAGCCATTTTGTAATCTAAACCAGTGTTCATGAGAATGCATTGCCTTGATTTACTAGGACACCATCATATGAGGGATTTCTATTAACAAGTTTAAATCGTTAATACAGTTTTTCACAGAGAATCAAATTTACAGGTTTGCCTTTCCTGTTCCTCATGATTCATCTTTCACTTTTACAGGAAGCATAAACTAGTGCATTCTGTTCACAGTGTAAGAAAATTTTAAAGAACAAGATGTATGATTCTGCCATGAAGCCACGTTAGTCCAATGCATTTTATACTTCAGTAGAGAAATACTTTTTTAATGTAAGCAACCGTTATGGGACAAAATCAAAATGCAAGCTTTCAATTAATTATGAACTTGTAATTTCGAAAGGTACAAAATTGTCATTTTTATAATTTAGATTCAGCCAAAAAGTGTCTGAGTCCACCCCAGTAATTAATTGATGGGTATATTTTTGTGTTGATTCTCTTTGCAGTTGTCTTAAGTTGATTTAGTAGAAATTGGAATGTTAACTAGTATTTTATGCCATTACTCAGTCTAGTTTAATGAACCCTATGAAATACTCTATACAATAATAATAAAGTAATAACAGCTCCTAAATAGCACATTTAACCTAGGTGCTTATTCTATGGAATATATCCTTATTGATGTACCAGTCGTTATATTGTTATTGGAGTAGTATAAATCCTTTACATTGCATCCAAGAGAAGTTTAAACTGGTCATAATGAAATGAGAGCTTGTTAATGTTTTGGAATATGAATAGATTCACACATGGTGTGTTTTGAATGTGCATTGTGCTTTTACAAATATAATAAGGCATATATTATTAACATATGAAAAATAGTTTGTGCTGATTCTAATGTTTTACAACCAATGATGCCAACAAACCCATAAGAAACCACCATATACAGCCTATATTACTTTGTCAAACAATAATAATAAATCTTCATTTTGATTTATACTGATTGAGCAAGAGTTTGCTAGAATGACTAAAACCTTGAAGTTAAAAGCTTTGTGTTATCGCACATTTATTCTAGAAAAATATTTGATTGTTAGTATTCATTACAACTATTGAGTAAAGCGTTCAAAATTTATATGAAAGAAAATGATGGATAAATGCTTTTTTCAACATCGTTCAAAATTTATATGAAAGAAAATGATGGATAAATGCTTTTTTCAACATTTAAGGACACTTAATATCTAGTGTCTGATATAAGCATATAAGTAATATCACAAGAGTTGTGTGTGTGCATGTATAAATAAAAGCTCGATTTGCACACACCACCCTAATAGAAACTTCACACACACACACCCTACATATATTATCCATTCTATACAAACACTATACATATAAAAGCCCGTTTTGCACACATCTTCCCTACAGGAACACCCCTCCTTCCACACAAACACATACACACACACACACACACACACACATTGGGGTGGTCGCCAATGTCGCAAAGTCAGAGTGGGGTGGTAGTAAGTTTATTTTTAAAGTTATGCAGGTTAATAAATCAAGCTTGGGGGCCCTTTTCTTTTTGACTGTGGCGCTAAAATTTGTAGCCACAGCTCTGCTGAATTGTACATAGGGATGTAGCTAAGCCCTTACTGTGTGAATAGCTATGCCCACCCCCATGTTATCCTGTACACATGGTGAGTGGGCTGCGGCCGGGCAGAGGCTGATTTCCGCACAGAATGCAGCGTCAGGTGGCTGCATATCAGTGCTGAAATATTGGCTCTGCTCATGTTCATTACCAATTTACAGCTGACTCGTGTAGGTAACTTCTGCATGCAGTCCACGGATTGTAAATCCTTAAGAGCAAAGCTCCCATATGTTTTTATATAGAGCAAGAATCTTTAGTATATATATAAATATATATATATACATACATATATACACACACACACGAAATTTTATAATTTTAGACTATATCTTGTAATGTGCGGTTATTGTGATGTGCTATTTTGATAATTTTTGGGGAAATTGCGTGCCTTTGGTGCATTATATTAGTGTTTCCTTCACGTCTTCATTTTATATTTGTATACTAAGTAAGCTTTCTTTTAATTCTAGTTTAAACTGAACTGTAACAGGAAGTAAAATATGTAACGGTCAGTATTACCTTGCAGTTGGTGTTTTGCTAATTTCTCATAGAGGCAATGTGTTTGATGCTTTGAATTATATCTTTTCTGGTTGTGTTCATAATTTATGAAGGCTGTATACAAGTTATATATTGTAACTGTATGTTTACCTTCATTAAATTATAACAATTTCTAATGTTTATTGACTAAGGATAGAGGGAGTATTATTATTTTTTCTTTATTAGAAACAAATGCTTATTTCCAATCAACCAATCTATCTTAACATCTATCTCCCTGCACCATCCATCCTAGTTTATTATACTCTGTACACTTATGGCTTGGTCATTTTTTTTTAAATCTCGAGTTCTGTTTTGTAGTGATTGCTATTTTTTGTATAACTTTTTTGATGCCATCTGACTATATAGTGTGTCCTACTTTCTACTACGTATTCATGACATTTATAATTCTATTATTATAGTATTACTATCAGACATGTATATATCATACTTAGTATACTTACTGTACTACTACGCCTGTGATCCCTAATGTCACAGATAGGAAACTGTATAAGAAAATACTAAAAAAAACAAACAAAACAAAACAAAAAAAACGGAGGAGTTCAATTCTGTCAGTTAAAACATCTCCATATTATTTTTTTGCTCAATTAATTTAACTTTGTGCACATTAATTTACATGTGGATATTCTACTGCTGAGCCAGTACAAATAATCATACATTATATAATGTATGCTGACAGCAGTGTCCTACAAGTAATTTAACTGTAGCCATTATTAAGTTAACTTGCAATGGTATAGCTGGATGATGTGATTACAATGAATTGTACAGTAGAACTACTTATCAAGATGGCTTTTTAATGCCATGACTTTTTTTTTTTTTAAACATACTGTGTTATTGTTCAAGCTACTGATGCCTGCACAAAGTGAAAATGAATTTATTCAGCTATATTAAACAAATATGAATGCTGTTTACAGTGCTTTGTTGGACACAGCTGCTAAAATACCTTTTGTGTGTGATATTCTATCTGCACAATGATAATACTTTTTTTAAACAAAATATAAGCCATACAAAGTATGTTACAAGGAAACCAGGTCTGATCAGTTACATTTTTTGTTAATAGTATTATTCAGGCCACTAGAGGTGCTGCAGTTAGTGAAATTAAGAACAAATTATTTAAATTCAGTGTGAAACAGAGAACATGTCAAATGTTCTGCTGTTGTCTACCAACCAAATCTTAAAATTAGTTTTCACTAATCAAATGTTATCATTTGTTTAAAGTCTATTTATTTATTTTATTGTTTGTTACAGTAGAGACTTGTTATATACTCAGTCCGAATGAGTTACCAGCAGTCCATGTATTCCAGGTCTCCTCAGAGCAGGGCTATAACTAGGGGTAATGCAATAGGGGTGGCCCAGGGCACAAAGCTTAAGGGGGGGCACCAGAAAGTTAACATTCAAGGTTAAATTTGTTTGGAATTCAAGGTCAGAGGGTGCCATTTTTCCTATTTACCCCCAGTGCTGTGACTCTGCCTAAGAGAATCGCAAGTGAGACCATCCACCACCTGTGGATCTTGTTAAAATGTGTCTGTTATGAAAACACCTGTACTACAAAAGGGACACCTTTAAAACATGGATCATCTGTAACACCCCCTCCCCCTCCTATCCTGCTATACAGCATCAGCCTAGCATAAACAACTTAAAAGGAAGACGTGGTAGCCAACACAGCACTTTGTGATTGTCATCAGAGGTGACCGTAGGCTTTAGCAGAAATGAAAGAAAAGATCAATCAGACAATTTAGCTTATTTTATTGCTGATTAATTTAAACAAAACATATAAAATTAGCAGTAATCAAAATATTAAAAGTTCATAAAAACAGCTCAATGTAAATAAATAAATGAAAGTCTGCAAAAGCAAAGTTCCTTGTCCACCTTAATGAGGTTCTGGTTTATGATAAAAAGTCACAGTAATAGATGTACCAATATACTGTATGTTATTATATCAAAGTCTCTGTATTCAAATAAGATCAGTGCAGTGTTTTTGTGGACTTTTAATAATTTGATTGCTGCTAATATTAAATTTTTTATATTTCCGAAAAAAAGCTAAATCCTGATCTTTCTTTTCTTTCATTTTCTTGCTTTGTCCTGTTTATTTTATATTCTCTGAAGTTTTCTTTCTACTGCTTCTCAATTTGATTATTTATTAACATTTCTTTCTTTCTTCCCTTCTTCTCTCTTAAATTTCCCATTTTTCACCTCCCATCCCCTCCCTTCACTTTATTTTTATTCTGCCTTGCTTTCTATCTTCAGTTCTCTGATCCTCTCCCCCAAA
>WWET01002330.1:249048-260005 GCA_011038615.1 Limnodynastes dumerilii
CCTACCTCCTATTTAGAATTCCTTTCGCACCTGCCTTGTTGCTATCCTATGAATGGGTGTGGGGCTCTGGTCTGAACAGCCTTGATGAGGCATAGCAATCGATCCACGGAGCACCGAAAGCTCTGTGCAAAAATAGTCCCCCACTCCTTTCCCTAATCCTAACCCTAACCCTCCCCTCTTACTACTCTAACCCAGGGTTGCCGACTCTCCCGGAATGTCCGGGAGACTCACGAAATTCGGGCAGTACTCCCGGTATCCCGGAAGAGCCAGCAAATCTCCCGCAAGTGACTATTGTTGCTAGGCACAGGAAGGGACTTGATGACGCAATCTGTGGCATAAAGCCCTGTCCTGACCCCTATTGCAAGTAAAAACGGGGCAGTATGAGCCAGGGGGCGGAGCCTAATGACTCGATTTGCATAAACCGCATCATTAAGCCCCGCCCCCCGCATGCGTCTCTAGCTTCTCTCCGGGATCTCCCGGAGGGAAGCTGCCAAAAGTCGGCAACCATGCTTTAAATCAGGGGTCCTCAAAATACAGCCCGGGGGCCACATGCGGCCCGCTGAGGACATTTATATGGCCCGCCGGGTGTTTTGCAGGGGGGTGGAGACTTCTCTTAGAAGCCTGCACCCCCCCGCGCACCAGCATTATTGCCCCTCCTTTTGTGTGCCCAGCCAGTCTTATTGCCCCCCTCTTTCTCCAGTCAGTCTTATAGCCCCGTTTATGAATGTCCATTCAGTCTTACTGACCCTCCTTCTGTGTCCAGTCAGCCTTTATGCCCCCTCTTTGCCAGTCAGCCTTATTGTCCTCTGCTTCTATTTGTCAAACCAGCATTATTGCCCCTCCTTTTGTGTGCCCAGCCAGTCTTATTGCCCCCCTCTTTCTCCAGTCAGTCTTATAGCCCCGTTTATGAATGTCCATTCAGTCTTACTGACCCTCCTTCTGTGTCCAGTCAGCCTTTATGCCCCCTCTTTGCCAGTCAGCCTTATTGTCCTCTGCTTCTATTTGTCAAACCAGCATTATTGCCCCTCCTTTTGTGTGCCCAGCCAGTCTTATTGCCCCCCTCTTTCTCCAGTCAGTCTTATAGCCCCGTTTATGAATGTCCATTCAGTCTTACTGACCCTCCTTCTGTGTCCAGTCAGCCTTTATGCCCCCTCTTTGCCAGTCAGCCTTATTGTCCTCTGCTTCTATTTGTCAAACCAGCATTATTGCCCCTCCTTTTGTGTGCCCAGCCAGTCTTATTGCCCCCCTCTTTCTCCAGTCAGTCTTATAGCCCCGTTTATGAATGTCCATTCAGTCTTACTGACCCTCCTTCTGTGTCCAGTCAGCCTTTATGCCCCCTCTTTGCCAGTCAGCCTTATTGTCCTCTGCTTCTATTTGTCAAACCAGCATTATTGCCCCTCCTTTTGTGTGCCCAGCCAGTCTTATTGCCCCCCTCTTTCTCCAGTCAGTCTTATAGCCCCGTTTATGAATGTCCATTCAGTCTTACTGACCCTCCTTCTGTGTCCAGTCAGCCTTTATGCCCCCTCTTTGCCAGTCAGCCTTATTGTCCTCTGCTTCTATTTGTCAAACCAGCATTATTGCCCCTCCTTTTGTGTGCCCAGCCAGTCTTATTGCCCCCCTCTTTCTCCAGTCAGTCTTATAGCCCCGTTTATGAATGTCCATTCAGTCTTACTGACCCTCCTTCTGTGTCCAGTCAGCCTTTATGCCCCCTCTTTGCCAGTCAGCCTTATTGTCCTCTGCTTCTATTTGTCAAACCAGCATTATTGCCCCTCCTTTTGTGTGCCCAGCCAGTCTTATTGCCCCCCTCTTTCTCCAGTCAGTCTTATAGCCCCGTTTATGAATGTCCATTCAGTCTTACTGACCCTCCTTCTGTGTCCAGTCAGCCTTTATGCCCCCTCTTTGCCAGTCAGCCTTATTGTCCTCTGCTTCTATTTGTCAAACCAGCATTATTGCCCCTCCTTTTGTGTGCCCAGCCAGTCTTATTGCCCCCCTCTTTCTCCAGTCAGTCTTATAGCCCCGTTTATGAATGTCCATTCAGTCTTACTGACCCTCCTTCTGTGTCCAGTCAGCCTTTATGCCCCCTCTTTGCCAGTCAGCCTTATTGTCCTCTGCTTCTATTTGTCAAACCAGCATTATTGCCCCTCCTTTTGTGTGCCCAGCCAGTCTTATTGCCCCCCTCTTTCTCCAGTCAGTCTTATAGCCCCGTTTATGAATGTCCATTCAGTCTTACTGACCCTCCTTCTGTGTCCAGTCAGCCTTTATGCCCCCTCTTTGCCAGTCAGCCTTATTGTCCTCTGCTTCTATTTGTCAAACCAGCATTATTGCCCCTCCTTTTGTGTGCCCAGCCAGTCTTATTGCCCCCCTCTTTCTCCAGTCAGTCTTATAGCCCCGTTTATGAATGTCCATTCAGTCTTACTGACCCTCCTTCTGTGTCCAGTCAGCCTTTATGCCCCCTCTTTGCCAGTCAGCCTTATTGTCCTCTGCTTCTATTTGTCAAACCAGCATTATTGCCCCTCCTTTTGTGTGCCCAGCCAGTCTTATTGCCCCCCTCTTTCTCCAGTCAGTCTTATAGCCCCGTTTATGAATGTCCATTCAGTCTTACTGACCCTCCTTCTGTGTCCAGTCAGCCTTTATGCCCCCTCTTTGCCAGTCAGCCTTATTGTCCTCTGCTTCTATTTGTCAAACCAGCATTATTGCCCCTCCTTTTGTGTGCCCAGCCAGTCTTATTGCCCCCCTCTTTCTCCAGTCAGTCTTATAGCCCCGTTTATGAATGTCCATTCAGCCTTACTGACCCTCCTTCTGTGTCCAGTCAGCCTTATTGACCCCCTCTTTACTTGTGTCCAGTCAGCCTTCTTGTCCCCTCCTTCTGTTTGTCCAACCAGCATTATTGCCCCTCCTTTTGTGTTCCCAGCCAGCCTTATTGCCCCTCCTTCTTTGTCCTGCCCACCTTATTGCTCCCTCTTTATTTGTGTCCAGTTACCCTTGCAGTCCCCTTCTTCTGCAGCATTATTGCCCCTTCTTTTGTTTGGCCATCCAGCCGTATTGCCCTCTCTTTGTGTCCAGTCAACCTTGTTGTCCTCACCTTCTGTTTGTCCAAACAGTCTTATTGCCCCTGCATTGTGTCCAGCCAGTCTTATAGACCCTTCTTTATGTGTTTCCAACCAGCCTTCTTGCCCCTTCCTTCTGTGTCCCGTCAGCCTTATTGCCCCCTCTTTATTTGTGTCCAGACAGTGTTATTGTCCCCTCCTTGTTTGTCCAAACAGTCTTATTGCCCCCTCTCTATGTTTAGCCAGTCTTATAGCCCCTCTTTATGAGTAACCATCCAGCCTTATTGTCCCTCCTGTATCCAGCCAGCCTTATTGCCCCAACTTTATGTGCAGTCAGCCTTATTGTCCCCTCCTTTAATTTTCCCAGCCTTTTTGCCCCTTCTGTGTCCAGACAGCCTTATTACCACCACTTTATTTGTGTGCAGTCAGCCTTATTGCCACTCCTTCAGTTTACCCAGTCTTATTGCCTCCTCTTTGTGCCCAGCCAGTCTTATAACCCCCTCTTTATGAGTGTCCAGTCAGCCTTATTTCCCCTCTTGTGTCCAGCCAGCCTTATTGCCCCAACTTTGTGTGCAGCCAGCCTTATTGTCCTCTCCTTCGGTTTGCCCAGCCTTATTGCCCCTCCTGTGTCCAGTCAGCCATTTTACCCCCCACTTTATTTGTGTCCATCCAGCCTTATTCCCCCCTCCTTCTGTCTCCAGACAGAATTATTGCTCTTCTGTATGTGTCCATTCTTATTGGCTCTTTCATGTTCAGCTTCCCACTTTCGAAATCTCCATTCCCCATCTACTAAAAGAACTCTGTAATAAACCTTTCCTATGTCTCTTCTGGCTCTCTGCTCTGCGGTGCGCGCTTTGCAGTCTAATGATGCTCATGTGACCTTAGGTCACGCTTGCATCCTGTGCTTAGAGCTGTGGCTGTGCATAGGACAGCCAGCTCTGTTAAAATCAAAGCTCCCGGCGGCAGACTGCACTGCGCACATGCAAGGTAGAAGGAGGCCACCCAGAATTGCACCCTATCCCCTTCCTATCGGACTTGAATCTACTTCCAATGTCTATTATGCAAGACCTCTAGGGGAAATCTAGGGATTGCAGCTATCTGTAGTTTGGACCTTGCTGGAAACACACCTGTTGCAGTACCTCTCACTATTACATTGACAAGATGCATTGCTGTGCCTGGTCAACAGGAGACAAAGAAACAAATGAAGTAAATCTCCTATTTATGTATTGATGGACAGTGTGGCATCCAAAGAAGTAAAACATTGTATATTATATATTTGGAGTAAAAAAAATTAACAACAAAACAATAATCTTTTTCATCTTATCACATTCATTGTATTAAAATTAACACATATTATAAATTAACTGGTCTGTTGCCTAGTTTATATTTTGTAAAGATGACCAGCTTTAATACAATTCGATTTTTATATATTGCAATACATCTCCTATATGCCTTTAGGACTTCTATCCACATTGCAATTGCAATTTTTTACATAAGCCAATGGGAAATTACCTGAATATTGTAATATCCTTCTTCAATGAGCTTAGATATTCCACAATGAAATATTATGATAAGACATACTGAACAACAGTGTATCATTTAAAAAAAAAAATTCTTGACACCATGTTGTAAAAGTAGTAACTTTCTTTTTCAAGTTTCATAGCTGTACAAATAACTAACGATTACTGTATCAAATGCAATAGACCTACATTGTATCTAAATATATTTATTCAGCTTTAATTATCTAGTATCCAAGATGGCTGGAAAGTTCACATTCTTAGAGGACAATCTTTTGACCTGAATATGTTGAAGAACCACAAGTGACTTCACACTGCATAAAATCGTTGCTGTCTTAGGCAATGTAATCCTCATGAAGTGGTTCCATGTCATCACAAGTCAGCTATTGTCTATTACTGATGCTTTTCAAGTGCAAAAATTATGACCTAAATTCCTCCACCTTGCTGGGAAGTGGTTCTGGAGCTGGTCTACTGATCACTGATTTCTGCTGGTGGATGTTGTGCAAAGTTCGATGTCCCACATATTAGGCATTATTTTTTCATGATAGAGGAAAGCTCCAGAAGCATGCTCTGAAAAATAATACATATGATATAAAATAAGTCCTACCTTCATAAAGAAGCATAACAAAACTAGGACAACATTAGCAATCTATGGAACTTATATTTTATAGAAATATCATCATCAGATACAAGGAGATAGACCCGTAAAGCCACACACCATTTAAATAACTTCCCATTTAATAACTACAATGTTAAAATTTGTTTCACAATTTTGCAATCAATGACTATATTAACAAAACTATCTACTTTTAAACAAGGTCACCTTAACTTGTTTCTGATTTCAACCCTTTGTATGCACTACCACCAGTACATTTACTTTTGCAGTTCTCAGTTTCAGATTTTTGCACCATAGCATTAAATCTGACAATTTAACTCCTAGCCTTGCTGAGAAATGCATACTGCAAACCGAATGCATTAAAAAAGTCTCATTTGATGGTAAGGGGGGTGGGAATGCAGCATTAGCTTCCAAGGGCCCTTGGAGCTATGGGTCAGTATCCATGAGTTGCAACATAGGGTCCATACTCCCTGCAACCAGGGGTGCAACTGCCCCCCCCCCATTACCCATTTACTGCCAGTACTCCCATCATGTGCCTCCAGCCTCCCCCGGTACTCCTCTCATGTGCCTCCAGGCTCCAGCCCCCCCCCCCCACCCCCCCCCCATTTTTTTCCTCCCAGTACTCCCATCACGTGCCTTCAGGCTCCAGTCCTCCAAGCGGGACTACGGCTAGAATTGAAGTCCCGCAGTTGCCGAGACTTGCAAGGGAAAGGAAGTCCCGCGGTCACAGAGAAGCCTGTGACCGCAGGTATCCTAGCAACCAGCCAGCACTCATTTTAAAAGCATCCAGCCGCAGTCTGACTCGAACCAGCACTGCACTAGGCAACATTATCTCTTAGCCAAGGGTGGCATCGCCAGGCTGCGCCCCCCTTTGGCTGGCACCCCTGGTGGGTGCCATCCTGTGCAAGAGGTAGACATGCCTCTGCCTGCAACCATGGTAGTTCTCCCACTGGTTGGGGCATATTTGTCTGGAAGTTCAGTAAACAAGACAGTTCAGCTTGAGTGAACTTGTCCGGTGTCAGTCGCTAAGGTGGCAATAACAGATTCAACAGTAATATAGCTTACACCACAATGTTGTCTGTATCATTGCTTGCCAAAATCATTTAAAACAGTATAGTGAAAAGAGAGGATTTGTGTTACTCACCATATAATCCATTTCTCCTAGTCCATTGTGGAACACTGTGGACATTAGGGTATTGTAGTGGGTCCTGGAGTCAGGGCAATGTAAACTGAAATGCTCCATTCCTACTATGCCCCTCACTTATGTGAAGCACACCTGTTCTTTTTAATAACCAGGCCCGAGAGGGCATAAAAAGGTATAAGAAGAACACAGAACTAGTTAACTAGCCAGCAACCAGAGCAAAGTGTGGACAGAATACCACATTTGCTCGACCAAAGCCCAGTGACTGGCTACCCACGAAGCATCAATAGCTTTAGTGGAATGGGCCTTCAGGCACACCAGAACTAACCTAGCCGAATGAGAATAAGCCAACCAAATTGTTGATTCCACAAAGCCAGTCCACCATGTTCTTGTGCATCATAAAGCGCAAACAAACAACAACCATGAAGCATCAAAAGACTGTGATCAAAGAGAGAATGCAGGAACAAGAGGGCTTAGTACAAAGTAATGTATGGTCTGAATGGAAAAACTGGAATAAAAAGGGGGGTTATAAATCACCCCAAACTTGGCTACCCATTGAGCAGATGAGATAAAGTGAAAGAACAACACCTTCCATGACATGTTGGAGATCCACAAACTGAAAGTGCTCAAAAGGTTCCTTTGTAAGAACCCAATGTACCAAATTCAGATCCCATGGCTCAACAGGGTACAGAAAAGAACAGGTTTGAGCAAGGAGAAACCCTTACAGGAAGGTCTTTACATATCTCTTATCTGTCATTCATGCTGGAAAAAAGATTCACAGATCCGTTTTTGCGTGGGGTTGCGTGCATATATGTAGGAGTGGAGTAACTGCACATGTGTAGTAACTTTTTCCACACACATTACGTAGTATTTACGCACATAAGTACTTTAGGCACAAACTTATGAATCACACTTAGGGACATACGTACGGAGGGGCGTGGTTTTTATCCGTGCCGTAGAAGTTATGTGAAAGAGGACGGGGGGAAGCATTTAAATGGGCATTTGAGGGCGCGGTTAGATAAATACACGCATAAGTACACACATAGACTTCAGGGGGCCCTATGGAGGTGGAAGTCACCAAAAACTCTTCCAGCTGAGAGGAGTGTCATGGGTGTTGCCTTGCTACGTGCGAGCGTAAAAATGCGCACATAGTAAATATGGATCTGTGAATCCGGTCCATAGAGTGCAGGAAACTGCGACTTCAAAGAAGACAGATGGAGACCGTTCTCAAGGTCCAAAAAAAAATATATATACCTTCCACCCTCAAAAACAGTCTGCTAATAAAGATGGTTTCCTGGATTTTATCATGGTGTTCACTACCTGGGAGAAAAACCTAGATAAAAGGATCAGGGTTTCAGCAGCCATGCCTTCAAGCCAGAAGGCAACAAAAAAAGAAGGCCGGTACAAGAAGATCTTAATGAACAGATTACCTAATGGCAGTCACGCCTAGTCTCTTCAGCTTCTTGAGTAACCGTAGAAGAAAAAAGGAATCTGGTAAATGCAAATACACTGGCGAAAAGCCACCACTGAATTGGCTTTGGTGTACACCACTTCAGGATCCCAAACGAACATACTGAGAATGAGAATATGTTTTAATAGAAAATTATCCCTTTGTCCTTGTCTTATATTAGCCAAGTTTTAATCAGGGAGACTTGTACCTCACTACCTGAATCTGGGAGTTTCTTGGCGGGTGTAATAAGCTGAGCATTCTGCGAAAAGCAGGTGGCACTCTCTACCTGAGGTCTGGGGAGTAAACAGCAAGAGAAAATGCACACCTAGTTCATAGACTAGACATTATGGGCCAGATCCAGAGCTACGTTCACATTATGTTTAATCTGATAGCGTATTTACAGTAGCGTAAAATATGCTACTGTAAATACGCAACCAGATGAAACATAATGTGAAGATAACTCTGGATCTGGCACTCCCCTGGCTCGTACGTACTTTGGCCGTTTTACGCTTCCCAAACCCTATCTTAACTTTTCCAAGCGTAACTACGTAAACACTTTATGTATATAAGTGTCTAAGCATGCCCATACTGTATGATTTAAATGCCGTACCCCGCCTTAGAAGCATAATTACGGGGGTCATATGGCTGTTACGCTGTTGAAACTAGACTGGTACGTACGTTCAGAGTTACGCGGCGTAACATCTGTCATGCACATGGTGCAGTACATGCAAAATAGCGTTTTTACGTCTCCGCTAGCGTACTTAGTTCTGGATCTACCCCTATGTCTTTGAAAATAGGAAAGGTTACACTTCCCCAGTAGGATACAATTCTCCCATATGGACTCTGTTGTGAATGATGCCTCCCAGTTTTGCCCCTCTGGAGGAAAACAGCTTATAATGCGTGAATGTGACACCCCATTTAAAACATTGGACTGGAAGAGGGGAATTAACTCCATTGTCACTCCCCTCTGATGTGCGGAGTTATGGAAACTTTCATGTCTATAACCCAACTTTATATTTACTGCACAAATCTGTGTCCATACGATCCATGTGGATCTGTATTACCCTGCCCCCTTTGCCTTATTAGCATGGCAAACCCCACCTCTGTCATGGTTTTTACTATGCAGGAGGCTAACTCCGCCCTGATGGAAGGATCTCTGTTCTGTCCTTATGGAGATTCACTGCATAACATCTGGTGCACACACTGGCATATGTTACATTATAAGGGATTTACACAAGTGGATTATCTGTAAATCCAACCCATTAAGAGACTACTTGGCAGACTAGTGCTGTCGCACTTTCCAGCAAGGAGCATGCCTTCTAGAATCCTATGAACCTGTGCAAATGCCCTGTAAATTTTTCTAAATATAAGCATTTGTGGTCACTAGGATTTGTTCTCAAGACTGTAAGGACTGACACATAGCTATATGAGACCAAATCAACCCCCAGATGAAAGATTAGTCCAAATTTAGAAGGAATTTTAAGCACTGTAGAAGAAAACTGAAGGTGGCCTAATTACTCAATGCTAAATACAACAGAGAAGAGACTTCTCTCATCTAGCCAGAAGGTACTCGGTATTTGTCATAATAGAGAAAAAACCTGTCCTCTAAATTAAATTCTTGCTGATCCCTGGAGATAAATAATGCCACCCTTGGTCCTGAAATTGCCTGAGATGAGTGCCCACTCCATCGTGGCTGTCAGTCCCATCATGCAGAGACTTCTCTTCAGACTAAGAAATTCCATACCTGGCAGACCTTTAGCTGCTATGGAGACCCCCCTTTGCGGAGATCTATTGTGCCCATGTGAGCTACTGAAGGTACGAAGGACTGAAAATCTGTGTTTATGCTGCATATGAGAGGAAAAAAGAAGCTTTTACCACCCCATGGCCACTGAAATTATTATATGTCACTGGGATCTGAAGCATGTTATCCCTCTGAAGGCTAAAGATTGAGCTTGAGCCAGCGTTCACATAACCATAAAAAACGCCTAGCCACTATAATGACCTAATGATGGATGACATACAGAAATCCCTAGTCACTTTCATGTTCTTAGTTAACACAACCAAGAACCTGTCTTGGTGCAAGCCCTCAGATAATCTCAGGGATATATGTGGTATCCAAAGGGTCCAAAACCTACAGTATATATACTGTATCCTTCATAAATGGATTAACTCACCAACCACCCTGCACTGGGATAGCTGTGGTCGTAGGTGGGCAATGGGAGGATCAATTGGAAAAGACTCCAATTTCGCTGAGTCTAGCAAGAACTTGGCCTATGAAAACCTACATCATGTAAAGCCTCACTTCCGAGTAGTTTATGGCCTGCCAGAGGCAGCCCTAGACCAAAATTTATAAGGGGTGCCATCAAACAATTTTACATTAAAATTATAGCATTTCCCCTCATCTTTTTTTTTTTCATGTTTTGTTTCTTATACACATACCCACTTCTACAAAACATGCTTACAACCTTCTTCACCTTGCACTTCTTGCTTCTTCTTGTGCCTAGCAAGCAGACTTGCACACTGTCTCACTGACAGCATCACTATTCTGCAATGTGATGTCAGAGAGATAGGAGTCTGGAGTCAAGGCTGGTAAATTCTCACCATCTTGTTTTGCAATTAAACAATTTACACCATTGACCTGTATACACTGCAGATAGCATACTAGTGACCACCAGGCAATATAAAGCATACCAGTGACCTATACATAATGTAGAAACTACACCAGTGACCACCATGCAATATAAAGCACACCAGTGACCATACATAAAATAGAGAGCACACAAGTGACCACTATACACTAAAGAGAGCACACCAGTGACCTATACACAATGTAGAGAGGACAACAGTGACCTATACAGAACACAGAGGCACCAGTTACCTATATGCAATATAGAGAGAATTTATGTACTATTTCTGTGAATATATATATATATATATATATATATATATATATATCTTAACATACATACATATGTTCAAACCAGCTATCCAGCTGATAGGTGTATTTATGTAAAATATATATATATATTTTATTTTTTTTTTATTTTTTTTCAACAAATACCCCAATCAGTTGGATATATATATTTATACACTCCTATTATGTGTCGCCAAACTCACCTCCCCCCACAATACTGCCATCATGTGTCTCCAGTCTCCCCCCCATACTCCCATCATGTGTATTCAGTC
>WWET01002331.1:0-18514 GCA_011038615.1 Limnodynastes dumerilii
TAGAGCTTACAAAATACTAGTAGCTTACACATTACAACATAACCTTGCTATAATTATTTAATATAACATACTGCATTGGCTCAGAATCCTATTACTATTAAACATTTTCTACTATTTATGCACTATAATCCCTTAATATTTGCAAACAGGTGCAAATAAATTGCCTCACAACAGAAGTGTCACTCAAACCTACAGATAAGAGGAATACTGTGTTGCTCTTTAATAGTATTTGACACAGGAAACAGCACAATGCTAAACTGTGGCACTTCAGATGGAAACAGATGCATTGCAACAAAGTAATGCTTGTCATAGGAACAATAAAGAAGATGCAGTTTTATTTTTTTTTATATTTTTGTGTTTATATTTGCTGGCAGGAGCTTTATTAATTAACATATTATTACTTTATTTTAGTCATTCTGCTAGTGTAAGGTGTCTAAAAATTCTCTTCTTTAATCACTTGCAATTCCTCAGTGCAGACTCTCTCTTGCTAAGTGAATTGGTAATACTATGTAATAATCTCTCTTCTTACTTAACGTAGGTGACTATTTACTGTGCATTCACCAGCGATTTGTGTAACATTTAATTTGAGAAATACCAGCAGATTATCTGCAGCTACAAAATATCTTTATCTTCAATAATAATTTTAAGTGTATCTTTTCCTCACCATACAGTAATAAAAGTCCGTATTAAATGCAGTATAGGAAAATCTAGAATTTACATTTGACTTGAATTAATAATTTCGTCACACTGCTAAACTCTGCCTGTTAAATATTTTCCAAATGTCCCTCTTCAAAATGGAGCATACAGAATGCTACTTTTGCGGTAACATCAGCCACCTATATAGTTCAGTTTTCAACTCTGCCTTCCTTCTATTTGCAATAAGTCTCCCTTCGCTCTGCTCCAGATCTCCACTTCACTATTGACCCACTTGGCACAGCTATCTGGCACTCAATTCAGTCTAGTACTCTCACAGCCCAAGATGGAGACTCCTCTTTGCTTCAACACTGCAACCCCGTTGCCGGTAACTGCCACCCAACTGCTGTTTTTCTATAACAGATTCAGCCCAACTTCCTGCTACCATGAGCCTTTACTCATTTTCTTAAACAGCCCGGGGATTAGCCAATCAGCAGCAGCTGTCCCTGGGCTGTGATCGTTACCTAGGCTACACTAATTAACCCTCCCGGGGAAATATTTACAGGGGTGTCACAGTCCTCTTGTGGTATGTCTATCTGGTGATCCAGTCCTGTGGGCCCTGGAGATGTAAGCGTAGAGGCTTGCAGGCTGTTGCCACGCCGCCTTTTATGGTTGACCGTCTCTGGGGCTTCAGGGGATTTCTGCTTTTACCTCACTTATGACGGCAGCACTGGGGGTTGTCCGTGGGTGGATGGTGGGAAAATCCCTCTAGTGTTGCCAGCTAGATGATCCTTAGGATGGGGGCTGAATCTGCAGCTCATAGAGCTGCATTCTGATAGTAGTGTAGGAGTGCCCAAATAGTCGTGGCTGGGGTGAGAACAGCTGGGCTAGTCTCAAGGGATATTCCCATGGTGCTGCCAGGGGATTCCCAAGGGTGACAGGTGTGTTTCCAACAAACATGTGACATCAGCCCCATATCGTTTCACCTGCGGTAGCACAAGAGATCTTTTAACCCTATCATTCAATCCACGAACATTCCAGCTTAGCCATGATAGGGGGGAAGAATTCGCGGAGTTACCTAACACCATTCTGTATTAGCAAAGATATGCGTTTAGCATCAACAGGGACATTATAAACCATATATGGCAGAACCGTAAAACCTGCTACACCACTCCAGGATACCAGAGAATCAAAAAATCAACATCCTAATTGAATATACATCACTGCATTTGACTTTTGAACCCCAACCAACCCTATTCGAACTCTTACCCACCCAAACACCCCCCTTTCCTCCCCAAATGGCTGCCTTCTCTGTATTCCCAAACACAATGTATATCTTATACCCTAACACCTCAAAAAACCCAGACATGAGACTCACATCCGGGTAGGACAACCTTGAACTTTACAGTGCCTGGTCTTACTCCAAACTCTTAAAACCCTTAAATCCCCTAGCTATAGAGTTCTGTGTAAATGCAATAAGGCAAAGTGTAACCTCCTCCAGCTAAAAAGAAGGACCTCTCAGCCAGTGCTATATCAGAGAGGTGAGACAGGCAATAGCCAATATTTTCCCTAAATGGAAAGTCTCACCAATTAGAGTCCATGGCCACCTGAAAAAGAAAATATTAGGCAAAATTCACCGTTCATGTCATACATCAGGATTAAGCTCACGCGTCCTCCACCTGACGCCGTCCCGGCCTGTTCCTGTAAGGCCAGCTGGCCGCATCCCTTGGGGTGTCGAAAAAGTGTGCCTGGCCCTTAGCTACAACCCGCAGCCTAGAATGGTAGAGCATAGCGTAGGGGAGCTGAAGGTCTCTCAGTCGCCTCTTGACTTGCAGAAATTATGCCCTGGAATGCTGAATATCCGCCGCAAAGTCTGGAAACACCGAAAACCTCTGGTTATTGAAGAGCAGCGGACCTTTAAGACGAGCCAAGCGAAGTATGGAGTCTCTATCTTTGAAATTAAGGAATCTTGCGATGAGAGTGCGCGGAGGTGCTCCCGGTGGAGGACTGTGACCTGGCATCCTATGAGCCCTTTCCACCACAAATTGAGAAGAAAATTGCTCCTTGCCGAATAGCTGTGTCAACCATGTTTCAAGAAAAGTTTCAGGTTGGGAGCCCTCCGACTTCTCAGGAAAACCCAGGAAATGGACATTATTTCTCCGCAGACAGCCTTCCATGTCAGTGATTTTAGCTCGTAAGGTAGACATCTGCGACTGCACCTCCGTCATCTGGGCCTTAATTGGAGCAACAGATTCCTCCAGCGTAGACACTCTAGCCTCGACTTCTCCCACTCTCTCCTGAATTTTCTGGACATCATGCCTGAGTACCAAGGTATCCAATTTAACCTCTCATATTTGCGCTGACAGGCGGGATTCCGATGCAGTAATCGCCTCCAACAATTGTGCCATATTAATGTCAGGCTGCTCCGATGACGCCCTATCTGGCAAAGGGTGTTCTCTATCCGGCGAGGGGGGAGAGGGGGCTTTTGCACCTTGGTGCGCAAACTGCTTAAGCCTCGTAGCTGCCGCAGCTTTACCCATTGATGAAGAGAAGAGTTTTATGCACTGAGTAGAAAGGCAAATTAATGTCACAGTAACACTTTCCAGGTAGTACAGTTGTTATATTAGCCCTCAGGGACTTACAAACTCGGTCCAGAGTCACTTCAGATTAACAGACCCCAGCAGAGCAGCCACACTAGCAGCCATTATGGAAAATATACCAGGGAGACAGTCTCTGTGTATATTACAGTAATAAGAAGGAGAGTCAAGGCATATATTACACTATTAGACCAGATAACTGTAGACAGATGGAGATGATAAGTAGCATCCTTCGCAGTATGATACCCATATAACAAGTGCTGTGTATAGGTATAAAAGCAGGATCAGGAGTTAGGAGCTGTATGATGTGCTGTGTTGTGTTCCACTTCCAGGTGCAAGCCCCTCCACACAGAAATTATTAGAGATGTATTATAGGAAGCACTAGAAATTATTAGAGATGTATTATAGGAAGCACCCTTAACACTTTGATAGTCTCACAACAAGTACTGCAGGCAAGTATAAAAGCAGGACAGGAGTTGAGGGTAGCATAATTATAACAGCCAGATGGAAGTGCTATATTGTGATTTGCTTACACAAAAAATGCAGGACCCCAGGAGAGTGAGTATAACAGGGTATGCAATTTGTAGGAGATACTACAGCGATTCCAGCAGCCCCAAGATGGCGCCTCCTTCCTGAGAAAGGGTGCGAAACTGCAGCAAATCCTCTCAGAGGACCCAGGGAGTGAAACTGTCCAGGGACAGACCACAGTGGGGAGCAGCTGTATCCTCACCCCCCACAGAGAAGCACCCCACTGCCAGCACTCCGCACCTCTCCAGCTCCGTCCCACGCACCTGCCGCAGCCGCTCACCGCCAGGAGAGAGGGCCGCCAGCCACCAGGGAGAGATCACTGCCGCCACCAAAGGTAAGTTGAAATCCGGACCCCAGTTATGCCCAGAGGTCCCCCACAGTCCCCAGGATTCACTTGAGGCCAGGGAGGCAGGTCACACAGTCACTTAAGGATGATATGCAGGATATTGACCACAGAGCTCCGTTATCTGCAACCTACACCATTGCTGCTCAGGCCACGCCCCCCGGAAAAATTACATTTAGTGTGTGCTCAGCTTGATTGGGAAATTAAAGTGGCCCTGGGAAAAAATTCTGGAAGTGGCCTTGTGAGGGCATAGTCAAATCAAAATCACAGCAATTTAACCATTCAAAAATAAATCGCCATCACAAAGCACCCCTTAGTAAATTTAGGTCTTGGAGTTTTGTTGAGGGTGACAGGGCTATGGAGTGCTCATCTTAACATTTATTTCCATTCAATATTCACAAAAGAAAGAGAGGGGAAGGGACCACATTTCAATAGCAAGACTATTGATACAAAAGAGGCAATTATAAGGCTTTTAATTGAGGTGCAGGTATTAAAATTACTCTCAAAGCTGAAAGTGAACAAATCAGTGGGGCTAGATGGCATACATCCTAGGATACTAAAAGAGCTTAAAAGCTGGAAAACCATAACCAAATTTTTCAACCAGTCACTAGTAACAGGTATTATTCCAGTAGAATACAGCAGGAAAAAATGACAAGAGCGCTGTATCGCCACAACGGACCTCCCTGATCAGTACTAATCAATAATACTATTCAAATAATATGTTTATAAAATGAACTTGACTGGGTATCCAAACATTAAAAATAACATTGTTTAATACAAAAAATACACATAAAATATTATCCTGGTGCCAGAACACATATGCACTCAACTAACCAGAATACAATTTGCACAATTGACAACAATAAGATTACAGCAGCAAAAATACACCATAGAATAATTGGTATTATATAACCACAATATAATGGAGGATGGAACCTCTGAACAATTGAAAATAGTATCAACTGGTGGTGGGAGGTTTATAACATTGAATCCATGTTGTCATGACAACCTGTAGTATCCAATTTAACAACGTGGCCACTGCAGTTTAAATGTAAGCTTGCACAATGCTGCTTTCAAAAGTTGGTAAAGACAGGCTTCTGTGTAAATGGCAATGCAAATTAACTAAATTCACCACTTATTATTGTTGTAGAGAAGAAGAATTTCACAAACCCTCCTTGGGTTAAATGATATAGTCTCACCCTTTATGTATCTGGATATCGTTCATAGGGGGTATTAGTGCAGTATACTTCGTACTATAAGTCACAACAAGGAAACCTGAGTAAGATGGACTCACTGTTAGGCGTGCGGCATTCGCAGAGCTCCCGTTCAGCCGTGAGGGATCTGGGTATCCACGTGCGGTCCTAGAGGGACAATCACTGTTGGTATCTAGGAACCCAGACGTCAACAACGCATAGTGTGTAGCTCCCTAGCAGATGGAAAGCTGAAATCACAGGCGGACGGAGCAACAATGATGATCTGCACGTGTGCAGGTGTATAAGCGTGAATCTCCGGTTCTTGTGTGCCGTTGATGGAATAAACAACTGCAAAGGCAAAATGTAGGAGAATGGAGGCTTTATGCAGAGAATGTCTCTCTGGCAATCCAACAATTGCTGACGCGTTTCATACAAGAATTTGATTTCATCAGAGGAGGTAAGTGTTTGGAGGTTTTTATAGTACCTCCCACCAATCCTAACATAAAAAAATATATTAATATACATATGATAAAAAGATATATACAATTTTTATAAAAAAAATAATATATATAATTCAAAGAAAAATTCATTCCCGTATGAAAACAATATCAAATCTAGAAATATAGTAGACAGTATGGATAAGGATTTCTTCTCTCTCATTTAGCCTTGGATAAGTATTTCGATTTTTATTTTTGTTATTTGTTTTTGTTTGTTTTTATTAATATTATTATTATTAGTATTTTTATATTTTTATTGTAATCATTCTTATTCTTTATTATTTTGAGTCCTAAATTAAATGAGAGATTCATGTCTATACACAATTAATGAGAGTGAAGAAAACCATTTAATCGAATGTTGATTGTCACATTACTTCTGGCCATGTCACTCCTATTGTTGTCCAATGCCAGTTCACTCATCATAGGTTTATCCCTCACACTTCCCACGCCATAGCAGGTCCTCGTTCTGCTTCTCACTTGCTAGGTCTAGGCAGCCCTCAGGCTGCATCTGCTCACAAGTTGACATCTCTTCTTCTCCAGAGGCACCTTCAGGCAGCTGCAGCAGGTTGAGGAGTTGTAGAAGGTCGTACACACTCCCAGGACATAGCAGCGGTGGCGGGTGATCGTTTTGGGTAGAGGATCTCGTGCTGCAATCACTAGCTCCAGTTATGCTGGTATCGGGCTGTGTAGGCGGACTGGTCTAAATTCCATAGGAATCATGGTAGGGGAGACAGAGACCTGTGGGCTTGCATCTGTGATTTAATGCTCAAAGAATATGGACTTGAAAAGTGACATGGCCACATTAGCTCCACATTAGCAGGTATAGCAGTTTTGAGTGGGACGGATGTCACTAAGGGTTGGTGTCTAAGGGCTAGATTTACTAAGCAGCGATTTGTAAATCGTTTATTTGGTGATTATAAAATCGCTTTATTTACTTAAGTAATGTCGCCTGAAAGTCGCTAAGATAGCTGCCTCTTCTAAAACGCCGCTGTTACAATCGTCATGGAGATTTAGAAAAGACAAAACATACAGCTATTTGTAAAATCTCTGCAAAGTCACCCAAAACTCAGGTGAATAAAATGAGGTGTGTGTGGGTGTCTATTTTATTCACATCCACACCCACTTTAGAAAAAACCAGCTTCAAAACTTGTTTAAATAAAATAAAAAATGTATTTATAATTAGTAATATAAAACAACTTGTTAAGTTAATCCTACATTGCATGGCATGCTATTATACCTGTTAGAGGGTATAAATAGGTGTCTTGCAATTACAGCAGTCATTCGGCGGAGGGACGAAGAAAACGTAGGACCTTTCTTTAATCAAGACTCTACGGAAAATTCTGACCCGGAGTCCTCATGGCATGGCACAGAAATGTAAGTATTAAAACTATTTATTATTTTAGATAAAAATTTTATGGACATTTAAAAATAAAAAAGAGCACTATATTTTACATTTAATATAGGAAAGCATTTGTGTAAACATAATAGGTATGGGGATAGTTTAAATTATTTTTTATAAAATGACACAATCAATTTAGTATAAAAAAGGGGCACGTTTAAATTAAAATAACACAAACGGAACTACATTAAACTTAACAGGAGAAAATGTATAATTACTTTAGTATACGGGGGCATGGTATGTGTATTAGATATACAGTGCATCAGGAAAATATTCACAGCACTTCACTTTTTCCACATTTTTTGTTACAGCCTTATTCCAAAATGCAATAAATAAATTTTTTCCCCTCAAAATTCTACACACAATACCCCATAATGACAATGTTAAAAAGTTTTTGGGAGATTTTTGCTAATTTATTAAAAATAAAAAAACCAAGAACTCACATGTACATAAGTATTCACAGCCTTTGCTCAATACTTTTTTGTTGCACCTTTAGAAGCAATTACAGCCTCGAGTCTTTTTGAATATGATGCCACAAGCTTGGCACACCTATCTTTGGGCAGTTTCGCCCATTCTTCTTTGCCACACCTCTCAAACTCCATCAGGTTAGATGGGAAGCGTCAGTGCACAACCATTTTCAGATCTTTCCAGAGATGTTCAATCGGATGCAAGTCTGGGCTCTGGCTGGGCTACTCAAGGACATTCACAGAGTTGTGCTGAAGCTACTCCCTTGATATCTTGGCTGTGTGCTTAGGGTCATTGTCCTGCTGATAGATGAACCATCGCCCCAGTCCTGAAAGTTAAACCGTCGCCCTAGTCGGAGATCAAGAGCACTCTGGAGCATGTTTTCATCCAGGATGTCTTTGTACATTACTGCACTCATCTTTCCCTCTATCCTAACTAGTCTCCCAGTTCCTGCCTCTGAAAAACATCCCCACAGAATGATGCTGCCACCACCATGCTTCACTGTAGGGATGGTGTTGGCTTCATGATGAGTGGTGCCTGGTTTCCTCCAAACATAACGCCTGGCATTCATGCTAAAGAGTTCAATCTTTGTCTCATCAGACCAAAGAATTTTGTTTCTCATGGTATGAGAGTCCCTTAGGTGCATTTTGGCAAACTCTAGACGGACTGTCATATGCTTTTTACTAAGGCGTATTTTCCGTCTGGCCCCTCATACAGGCCTGATTGGTGAATTGCTGCAGAGATGGTTGTCCTTCTGGAAGGTTCTTCTATCGCCACAGGAATGCTGTAGCTCTGACAGAGTGACCATCAGGTTCTTGATCTCCTGGTGGTTCCGAACTTCCATTTATGGATGGTCCCTGTGCTCATTGGGACCTTCAAAGCAGATATTTTTCTGTACCCTTCCCCAGATTTGTGCCTTAAGACAATCCTGTGTCAGAGGTCTACAGACAATTACTTTGACTTCATGCTTGGTTTGTGCTCTGACAAGCACTGTCAAGTGTGGGACCTTATATAGACTGGTGTGTGCCTTTCCTAATCATGTTCAATCAACAGAATTTACCACAGGTGGAATCCAATTAAGGTGTAGGAACATCTAAAGGATGATCTGTGGAAACAGGATGCACCTGAGCTCAATTTTGAGCTTCATGGCAAAGGCTGTGAATACTTATGTACATGTGATTTCTTAGTTTTTGATTTTTTGTAAGTTTGCCAAAAATCTCCCAAAAAACGTTTTCATGTTGTCATTATGGGGTATTGTGTGTCAAATTTTGAGGGAGAAAATGAATTTATTTCATTTTGAATTAAGGCTGTAACATAACAAAATGTGGAAAAAGTGAAGTGCTGTGAATACTTTCCGGATGCACTGTAATGGGACAATTTATGATTAATTTAGTATTTAGGGGCATGGTATATGTTTTACATGTAACGGGTGCAATGTACGATTACTTTAGTATTCAGGGGAATGGTATGTGTACAGGGACGTTTCTAGAAATGAAGGGGCCCGTGTGCAGACCCCCACACGGGCCCCCCCATCTCCCCCTCAGACGCCCCCCCCCTCTTCTTCTTCTCAACCCCATCCATATCTATACAAACGGAGACGGTCTCCAGCAGTCTTCCATTCCCAACAGTGCACTGCGCAGCCTCCCGCTCTGCAAACAGAAGAGGAGCATGAGGCTGCGCAGTGCACGCACGCCTGACATCCCCATGTGACACCCGCGCGCAGTGCACTGTTGGGAACGGAAGGCTGCTGGAGACCGTCACCGTTTGTACAGAAATAGGTGGTACTGGGATCTTCCATTGGGTGCAGGGTGAGTGCCACGGGCGGCCCCCTTGTCTGCGGGGGCCCGTGTGCACGGCACACTCTGCACCCATGGTAGATACACCACTGTATGTGTATTAGATAAAACGGGGGCAATGTATGATTATTTTAGTACATGGGGGCATGGTGGGCCTGATTCAGACTTAAGAAGGAGCTTGAAATTAAGGACGTGATTCACACTTAAGAATCTTCTTAAAATAAGAACTTAAAGTCACTCCTGGGCAAAACCATGTTGTTTTCAGGGGGGAGTCAAGTTAATTGTATTCTTTGCATGCAGGAATACATCTTTGAATTGCTTACTGAAAACAGATACTGACCAGCTTTAGCTTTTAAGTTTTGTACTTGGTGCAAGGCCAAATACTCCCTAAATGCGCTTGTCACTTTCAGTATCTTAGTACTTTAAACACAGTTATTGATTACATCAATTGGTCGTGCATGATAATGGCGATGGAAAAAGTATATAAATCAATAGCAGTAGTAGTAGCATATATAAATCAATGATCTATGATAATACAATGGTTATTTAAAGTAAAATTGTTTTACTTTAAATAACCATTGTATTATCATAGATCATTGATTTATATATTTTTTTTCTATTGCTATTATCGTGCATAACTAACTGATTTAACCATCTAACTACTGCTATTGATTTATATACTTTTTCCATCGCCATTATCATGCACGACCAATTGATGTAATCAATAACTGTGTTTAAAGTACTAAGATACTGAAAGTGACAAGCACATTTAGGGAGTATTTGGCCTTGCACCAAGTACAAAACTTGAAAGGTATACTAATTACGTGTACAAGTCTTGGGAGACTGCACATAACCCCTATGGAATTGCAGCTGTCCTTCCAGTAACTGTGGGAACTGAGCGCTGGGGACGCTTTGAACCTGTGTTCACGGCTTCATAAAATGAAACTGACCAGCTTTACTATTACACTGTTATTTAGACTTGGGATAGGAAACATCACCTCTCAACTCTAATACTGTTTGCAACAGATGAAATCTGAGTCCCCTGAAATCAACATGGTTTAGCCCAGGAGTAACTTTCCTCTCTTATTTTCAGTCTCTGAATCAGGGCCGTTATGTTTAGTGTTTTATACGTGGGCATGTATGTGTTTACTATTTACAGGGGCAATTATATATGCCATTAACCCTTGATATGCTGCCGCTTATGGGACTAAAGGGCACAGCATGCCCTACAGTATATGGCCATGCTCTGCCTTCTAGTACTATATGCTGCAGCATGCTAAGGGTTAATAGGAAGCCATGGCAGGGGGTTTCATTATTGTTAGGGAGCATTTAAAAAAATTTAATACATTTTTAAATCAATTTTAATATGGGTGCCAATGATGTGTGGCGATTTTTTTTATGGGTTAATTCATAATAAGAAATTGCCACACATCGTTCAAATAAACACAAAAAAAAAATTGGCACACATGGTGCGAGTTTCATAATCGACAGGGGAACTCACCCCTTGGTAAATCCGTCGATTTTTGTAAAAATAGTTAAAATAGTAAAAATAGTAGTGTAAACTTGCCACTTAGTAAATCTGGACCTAAGGTTTTGAAGGTTTGGGATAAGGGTAGGCCGTCACCTTTTGATTCATGGCACCCCATATCATTGAATTGCCTGGCAAAAATGATGGAGGCGCTAGCATTAGTGACCAGTGATGGTCATCAAGTTCTACTCTTCCACATGGCATTTAGCTTCGTCTTTGTTGGTTATAATTCATTGAAAAATACACAAGGGCAAGTCTGATAAGATAGACGGAGGCCTGTTGGGTAGAATTGTGCAAGCAAGTGAATGCTACAGTGTGTCCAGTTGCTTTGAGTTCTTGTTTAGCTGCTGAAAGCCCCCTAATTGTCCTGTTTGGCTAGATGATAAGAATGATGTACCACTCCCTCACTATCTGTTTGCCGTTGTCTGGGAATGGATTCTGAGAAGTATGGTACTCGCTCGTTCTGCATTAAGGCAGCACAATGCTTTCCAGTAAATACCATAAAAAGGATTGGTCACTGTAAATCTCAAGCCCTATGTCCGGTCATTCGTTGAGGTGGGGCAAGTGTGATCTGTGTGGGTCCAGGTTTCATTCTCCAGCTGTTTTTATGTTTTTTTGCATATTCTGTGTTATTGTATTTTTTTTACTGAGTTGTTCCTTTCCTTAGTTTTTCCTCCCTCCGGATACGATAGGAACGGATAGTTTTCCAGTTTTAGCCTGGAAGCTGCTTGGCACCTTAGGGCATCAAGTAATTCCCCTGATTCTACATAGAAAAGACCCTGGTAGCTGGGAGGTTTTTCACTTTCGGTACCGCCAAAGCCATTTATGTTATACCAGATAGGATGTTGCTTTATCATTACTCTGTTTGTATATGCGGTAAAGAAGTAGAATCTTGTTCATTTCTTTTCTTATGGCTTATGTCTTCCTTTCCTTGCAGTTGCTTACCCACTGGGTAAGTCTTCATGTGCCTTATCACAGATTTTCAGCTCCTGATAGTTTGGAAGTTTCGTGGAAAGAAAGGTCTTCGGGGTAAAAGATTTCTTGCTGGGGCATAATGGTTTTGTCATCCCTTTTG
The DNA here is from genome assembly GCA_011038615.1 of Limnodynastes dumerilii. NCBI lineage: Eukaryota > Metazoa > Chordata > Amphibia > Anura > Limnodynastidae > Limnodynastes > Limnodynastes dumerilii. The sequence continues at coordinate 12,055 of WWET01002331.1, forward strand.
ACAATGAGCAATAGTATTGCATAGATGCAGTGCGTTTATCTGAGGAACGCATGGGTTTGTTTATAGAGGACATTTTTTCAGTTTTTAGGAATGTTTGAGAAGGTTGATGGTGGCAATGGGTCTGGTTCAGAGGGAAAGCAGTTTAGTGTTCATTGTTATGTAATGTTGCTTGTGCTGGTGTACTAAGAAGTTACAAGAGGTAATTGTTTTTTGTCTTGGCAGTCTGAGGTGGTGTTGCATGAGCTTGTAGACATGTCTATGCAGGTAGTCTTGTGTAGCACTTAACTGAGGTGTTGTGTCTATGGGTGGAGCGTAATACAGGATGTAGTGAGACATGTTTTCCTCAGCTCCCATCTCTAATCTTGTCAGTATCCTTAAATATTTCTGGTAACCCTGCTTGTTTAAACACCAACAGCTGCTATACTCACCTGCTGCTTCCTAGAGACTTCTGTGCTGATCGGAAGTTCGGCGGGGATCTGGCACCTGAGAACGGGGTGGAAAGATTCCTTGGCTCTGGTGGACGTGCATCATGGTGCAGAGGCCTTCTCTCCTGGCCCTCCTCTCCCCACTTGTTGATCTGTGGCAGTTCTGCTTGTGTGACCCTGCTCCCGGTCCCCCCCTGCAATCTTAATGCCATTTTGCTGCGAAAATTAACCTGGTTCCGGCACCATTTTGGAAATCAGCGTCCCTGTGCAGCAGAAATGCCTAAGACTCTCCCTGATCCTCCAGATGCACAAAATACTTCCAGCAGGTACTAGGATGCTATAGAAAGGCTGTCCATAATAACTACTTTATACAAAGAAACTGCTACCCTAATTTTAGTTTAGTTGGCCTACCAGCCGGCAAGGGGGTCGACAAAATAGCTCTATATGCGGATGACATGCTATTGTTTCTGGCGAGGGTTGGCAAATCTCTTCCAGTCTTGTTAAATTATTTTGAATGTGGTCTGGATTGAAGGTTAATTGCGAGAAATCCAGCATATTTCCACTTCACAAGACAGACCCTGTTAATGTCCCTACTTTCTGTCCTTTATAGGTGGCATATAGATTCAAATATCTCAGAGTTTGGATTACTGATGAAGCTTCTGATTACTGTACTCAAAATTTAGCTCCTATTACAAAATGGTTTAAAGCCAAAATGTGCACAAGGCGCAAGCTTCCACTAAACCCCATGGGCAGAATAACTCAAAATGGCAGTTTTGCCCAAGTATCTATATATCCTCCAGCATTCTCCACTACTGACACCCCGCTCCTCCTCTTGAACACACACCTTCTTTCCTTTGTATGGTCGGGTAAACATCACAAATTGTCCTTGTCTAGACTTTCAGCTTTAATTTAAGGGTATTTACATCCAAATCAGGTGAACAGTGTAGGAATTACAATGGTTTCTATATGTGCCTCCCACTTTTTAAGGGACCAAAAGCAGGTAAAAGGTCTGGAGTTGATTCTAGGTGTGACATTTGCATTTGGAATCTGTTGCTGTTGACTCTCAATATGAGATCCAAAGAGCTGTCACTATCAGTGAAGCAAGGCATCATTAAGCTGAAAAATCAAAACAAACCCATCAAAGAGATAGCAAAAACATTAGGTGTGGCCAAATCAACTGTTTGGAACATTCTTAAAAAGAAAAAACGCACTGGAGAGCTCAGCAACACCAAAAGGAAGACCACGAAAAACAACTGTGGTGGATGACAGAATAATTTTTTCCCTGGTGAAGAAAAGCCCCTTCACAACAGTTGGCCAAATCAAGAACACTCTCCAGGAGGTAGGTGTATAAATGTCAAAATCAACAATCAAGAGAAGACTTCACAAGAGTGAATATAGAGGGTTCACCACAAGATGTAAACCATTGGTGAGCCACAAAAACAGGAAGACCAGATTAGAGTTTGCCAAACAACATCTAAAAAAGCCATTACAGTTCTGGAACAACATCCTATGGACAGATGAGACAAAGATCAACTTGTACCAGAGTGATGGGAAGAGAAGAGGATGTAGAAGGAAAGGAACTGCTCATGATCAAAAACATACCACCTCATCAGTGAAACATGGTGGTGGTAGTTTTATGGCGTGGAAAGAGGAGAAAGTGGGAGGAGACAGGCCAGTAGGACCTGATCTGTAACAAAACTACACAAAACCCCAAACGGAGGACAAGAGAAGGGCTGACGGAATGAACAGGACTGACAAGACTTACTAGGCAGTCACACACACACACACACACAAACAGCGGGAACTCCAGAAGGGGTTAACAGAGACAATCACTCTGGAAAGGTAAGGTAAGTACACAAGGATTAAACACTAAGGTGGGAGAGAGGGCAAATGGAGCAACAGATAAAGAGGCAAGGTACTGGGATGGAACAAGGCTTGGACACTCAAGAACAAATGAGAAAATAGCACAAGGCAAGGAGAGAGAGAGCAGCAGGCACAGTGACTCAGAGAGAACTATAACCAGCACTGAGCTGCTGAAGGCAAGGGTTGATATAGAGACAGCTGGCCTCTGATAGGCTGGTCTCAGACCAGCCCCCAATTACTACTGTGAACGCCTCCCAGCGTAGGAAAGCGTTCATTTACAAGAGAGAGGGGGGGTGGAGCGTGTGCTTGCCTGAGGCTGCAGCGTCGCTCCACGCGCTGTCAACGGCTGAGTCCAGCATATGCAAATAATGCACAAAGTTGGGGCAATAAGGCTGGCTGGACACAATAGGGGTAATAAGGCTGGCAGGACACTAATAAAGAGGGGGCTATAAGACTGGCTGGGCACAAACAGGGGGCAATATGCCTGGGTAAACTAAAGGAGGGGGCAATAAGACTGACTGCACACAAATAAAGTGGGAGAAAATAAGGCTGTCTGGAGACAGGAGGGGCAATAAGGCTGGGTAAACTGAAGGAGGGGACAAGAAGGCTGACTGCACACAAATAAAGTTGGGGAAATAAGGCTGGGTGGTCACAGGAGGGACAATTAGGTCACTCATAAAGAGGGGCTATAGGACAGGCTGACTATAGAGAGGGGGCAATAACTGGAGGGGACACACAAAAGAAGGGGCAATGAGGCTGAGTGGACACACGTAAAGAAGGGGCTATAAGACTGGCTGGACACAATGAGGGGGCAATAAGACTGTTTGGACAAACAGAAGGTGAGCACAACAAGGTTGACTGGACACAAATAAAGAGGGGGCAATAAGGCTGGCTAAGCAAACAAAAGGAGGGTGCAATTATGCTTGTTGAACAAACAAACAATAAGGGTGACTGGACACAAAGAAAGAGGGAGCAATAAGGCTTGCTGGACAAAGAAGGAGGGGCAATAAGGTTGGCTGGGCACACAAAAAAGAGGGGCAATTATGCTGGTTGGACAAACAGAAGGAGGGGACAATAAGGCTGACTGGACACAAGTAAAAAGGGGGCAATAATGCTGGCTGGACACAGAAGGAGGGGCAATAAGGGTGGGTGGACACTCATAAAGAGAGGGCTATAAGACTGGCTGGACAAAGAGGGGCAATAAGACTGGCTGGCCACAAACAAGGAAGGACAATAAGGCTGGTTGGAAACACAGAAGGAAGTTGCAATAAGGCTGGCTGGGCACACAAACAGAGGGGCAATAAGGTTGAACTCGTCCGCCCCTAGAAACGGCCCTGTAGGGGAGCTATCATTGGTTTTACCTAACGGTAACCAGATCATTTAATTAAACATGAAGTGTTCAGTGTAGAAATCATGACCCAAATGACATATACACAATGTGATTTCTCATTGTTGATCTGTTTACTTTGCCAAACTCAACATCTGGTGCTGAAATTTCCATACCCCCACTTCTAAATTTCCACTTCGAGCACTGTCTCAAACTATAATGATTTTGTGTGTTTTTCTCTTTCTCTTCGTAAAACAGTATTGTATGTCATAGTGAAGTAGGAATCAACTATACAACATTATAAAAGTTGCAACAGAACAGAACACATTTTGTAAAGGCCACACATATGACCGTATTCACAGTTAAGAGTGAGTTAGGTATGGACAAAACCACACGTAATTCACTCGTTCAGCTCCTAACCGCCCCCCCCCGTTTTTCGGTACCTTATTGCGCTTAAAAGTGCCATATTTCTCCCTTATCTTTCCATGTATAGTTTCCTTCTTAAGAAGGAAACTACTAGCGCAGAATGCCTTTCCTTTCCTTGCCTTCCGCCCGCCCTTCCTAGCTAATCTAAATCCTACCTTCCCACTTCTAATAAAACACTCCCCAGGGTGATGTAAGCACGCCTCTCTCTTCCTAAACTACTCCGTGCAGTCTTTAAAGAATTCAATCTATGTACTTAACGCATGTGTAGTAGTTACATTTGCAAAATTATGCACATAAAGGGCCGTATGCAGAGCTCCGGACGCAAATTTAAGACCGCGTAAACGCAATCTACGTTGCAAGAAGTAACGTAGATTAAAAAAATTGAAAATTGCATTTGCAGCCGGAGCTCTGCATACGGCCCAAAAAGCCAGAACTTCTTAGGTGTGAATCTGGGCAATAGTCCTCATGGTACAAAGATGGGGAATGGTTCGCCCTCACTGCTGTCACTTTGCACTTATGGCTAATAATAGTATTTTGGCTTCTCTGCTTATCCTCTGATCCTGCGGAATAATACCCAGTATAGCCCATTCAGATGTAATGGGCAGACAGTTAACCAACTAATCCCTTGTATATTTTCGCACCTGGGTCTCTATTTACAAAAAACGATTTTTGCAGGCGAGATGAAATCGTTTCATCTTGCCGCGATTTACCCGCGATTTTTTGGTTTAAATCGCGGTATTCACAAAGATGCGATTTATTATTAGCCCTTTAAAAAATCGCAGCAACTTGCGTGAGTTAAAAAAAAAACTAAGTGCTGCATGGCTGAAAGCCTTAGCCATGCTGTGCTGATAGAACTACAAGGCTAAGCATTGCTATCAGCGTCTATCAGCGTCAGCATGGTAAGACTTCTAACCATGCTGCGCTGCGTGTGCTGTGTGTAAAATAAAATACAGTGTACAATAAACATACTGAAATACATTTCAATGTGTCCCTGTAAAATAAACATTTTCCCTGACTAATATTTACCCCTAATGTGTTCACTTACCTCCGGTGGTCCCGTGTCCTATACTAAGTGTAGTGTCATGTAGTGTGTAGTGTTTTTGATGGTATCAATGGGAGATCACAGTAAAATCTCAGGCTGCAATTTTTTTTTTCTGATTTCATGTCTCACTAAAGGCGATTTCTTCAAATCGCCTTTGCTTTAGTAAACAATTTTTTTTTTCCTATGTTTTGAATAACAAATATCTGGACGATTTCTGTCCAGCGATGTTTGCCATGGCGATTTTTTTAAACACATAAATCACGCGATTTGACCCTTTGTGAATACCGCGATGTGAGTTTAGAGGGTCAAATCACGCAATTTATGGTGATTTTTAACAAATCGTTTTTTGTAAATGAGGCCCCTGGAGTCAGAAATGGCGTATAGGACAGTCCCACAAACAATAAAACATTCCCGCATTTTGTTCCTTACACTTGTATCAAGCAACATAGTGATACCCAAATTAAAGGTTCTCTGTGGTGTAAAATAAGTTCTATGAAAAACATTGAGGAAAAGTTCCCCATAACGACTGGGACATTTTGCAGGATAGTGCCAGTGTACTTAAGAGAACATCAAAAGATAAGTGAGGGAAGAAGACAAGCCAGGTGGGGAGCCCCTCTGTATTTTTTTTTTTAGTTTAGAGGATCACCAAGGTTTTATAGTGTGTAAAAATAACTTTGTGATGTCGCTGAGTCTGAAAAGTAACATATCTAAATTATTATGCCAGTCATTTTCAGAGAAATGATAGTATGCAAAAGGAAATCAAAGCATTCCACCACTTGTGAGAAAGTTAAAGAATGGTTGCTCTGCTTGTCCACCAATGATGAGATTGAGAGAAGACCCTGCTCCTGTAAAAAATTAAAGTGAAAAATGCCCAACCCTGTTGAAAATCGAGATTATGAAGCGCTTATGTAGGGAAGAATGTGAGTTTAAGTTCATACTGTGTTGTATAGTATGCTATTACCGCCTTGTTGACCATAAAAGGGGATTCTCTCATAATATAGAGTCAATCTCTTGGTCGTGGAGGTGTAGGAATGAGACTAGGTCTAAATTAGTGAGAAAGTTATAATCCATCATGGTATTAGTATATATCTTGCAGATGTCATAAAATGGCTGCATGATTGTAGTGCTTTAGGTCTAGAAAATTATTTCCGCCATTGGCCTTTGTTTGTTGGAGTTTCATAAGGTTAATACATGGTCTTCTGCTCTTCCAAATAAATTTACGGAAAAGACCATTCAGTTTCCTAAAGTCAGTGTTTGGTAAGATTATAGGAAGAGATTGCAATATGTATTGTATACAAGGGACTGACATCATCTTAAGCAGACTGGCATGATCCAGATATGAGAGTTGAAGATCGTTCACCCTCGCCCCCCCCCGCC